>JAGFNQ010005432.1:185933-214970 GCA_024364735.1 Boesenbergia rotunda | reverse complement strand
AATCCAAGATAATTCGCTTATTGTCGTGCAATGGTAACACTTAGATACAATTATTAGTATCCTCCCCAACGGAGTTACTGCTAATAATTTGTAGGGCCAAAGTTGACCAACTATTTGTCTTACTTGTCAAAAGGTTAGGTTGACAAGATAGTATGATTAATGGATAAAACCTTCTTGAACAAATGTAGGGTTTGTATACGTCCAAACTAACGTGGCATGCAAATTCTCGATGTTTGAGATGTTTGTTGATTTTGAAAATTTATTGTTTTGAGGAATCAATTCATTTTTGATTTCTAAAGTAGTGTATGTTGTGATTCTCAGGTTTTTCATAATGGCCTTTAACCCACTAGCTACAATCCTTAAAGAAAATAAACTTACTGGACCAAATTACATAGACTGGAAAAGAAACCTATACGTTGTCCTTACTGTTGAAGAGTACAAATATGTGCTCTTCGAGGAATGTCCTGAAAATGATGGCCAACCTCAATTAGATTGAGGTTCTTGGAGGACAAATCGACAGGGAAACCCAGGTCGATATAATACTCCAATCTCTGCCTAGGAGTTTTGAGCAGTTCCGGCTCAACTATAACATGAATAAGCATGAGTATATGTTGGGGTAACACCTGGGAGAACTCCAGGCGATTGAGGGGTTCTTTCGTCAGTGTTCACAAGCCTTGGCCACTCAGAAGGTTTCTACTTCTGTGCCGAAAGGTAGGAAGAAGAAGAAACAAGGTGAGTCCAAGAAGGCAGCAGAATCGCAGGGACCTCAAGTTGGTGTGAAGAAGCCGAAAGGCAAGTGCTTCACGAGCCAGCAGACTAGACATTGGAAGGAGAACTGTCCTCATCATCAAGAGATAGGTATATCTTTTTCTTCTGTCGTTGTAACATGTTTAGCGGAGTTATCTACCGGTACCTGGTGGGTAAATACGAAAACCACTAAACATGTCTGCAATTCTTTGCAGGGGTTCCAGGAAACCCGACGACTACTAAAGAAAAGATTACCGTCTACATGGGATATGGTACGGAGGTAGCGACTATTGTAGTGAGAGTTATTTATTTTTCTTTAGATAGGAAAATAAAGTTTTTGGTTTTAAGAAAATTACTTTTATGTTCCTAATTTTAGAAGGAACTCTGGTTCAGTTTCTGAAATAATGGATATTCTATTACTTTTTGTTATGAAATGTGGAATAGAAAGATTATCTGTTTAGGACCATGGATAAGCAATTTAAGCAATTAAAATCAAAGTCTCCCACGATGCAAATAGTAGCTAATAGCTCATCATCTAATCAAAATAAGAAAAATGTTCCTTCCAAGATGAACCAAACATGTCTTTGGCATCTAAGGTTTGGTCATATTAACCTTAGTAGTATTCAAAGGTCGATAGCCAATGGGCTCTCGGGTTCATTGGTGGTGGGAGACTTCCGAACCTTTGAATCATACTTAGAAGGTAAGACGACCACGAGGCCTTTCAAGGCCGAGGGGTATAGAGCCAAAGATATGTTAGAATTAGTTCATTCTGATTTGTGTGGTCCTATGCCTATCTAGGATGGAGGTAGCTTTGAATACTTCATGAGAAGAATATTCAAAGTTATGGATACGTTTACTTGATGGCCGCAAGTCTGAATCTTTGATTGGTTCAAAGAATTCAAGACTGTTGTGGAGAAATATCAAGGTAAAAATATCAAGACACTACGATCGGATCGTGGTGGTGGGTACCTCTTGGAAAAGTTTAGGACTTACTTATCAGAGATTGAGATTCAATCTCAATTGACTGCACCCAGTATGCCCCAACAGAACGGTGTAGCAGAGCGAAGGAAAAGAGCTCTTATAGAGAAGGTTAGGACAATGATGAGCTGCTCCGAGTTGCCAGATTCGTTCTGGGGATATGCTCTGGAAACAGCAGTTTACATACTTGATACCATCTAGGTCAATGCCTTCTACTCCCGTAGAAGTGTGGACTGGGCGAAAGCCAAGTCTAAGTCATATTCGGATATGGGATAACTCAGCACATGTGGTGAGAGAGGATACTGATAAGATTGGAATCTCGTGCGCTTGATTCGTAGGCTATCCTAGAGGAACGAAAGGTGGTTATATAATCCTAAGAATCAGAGGGTAATCATTGGCATGAATACCAGATTCTTAGAAGATGACTATGTGATGAACTACAAGTCCATGAGTAGACTAGTTCTTGAAGAATTAAGAGGGGATGTTCTAACCTTAGTACCAATTGTACATGAAGATATACCACAAGTCACTGCACCGCGTGTCACAGAAGATACACAGGTGGTACCTCGTCGTAGTGGGAGGGTTGTTAGTCAACCGGAAGGATTCATGTTCTTGGGAGAGTCTTCGGACTCGGTACCTGGTGACCATGAATCAAGATCCCTAGACCTATGACGAGGAACATCCGCTTTGAAGAGATAATCCAATCATATGGATTTGTTCAATGGACGGATAAGATTTATGTATGTAAGAATTGTGACGGAAACATAGTGGTGTTCTTGTACTATACGTAGATAATATTTTGTTAGTTGGTAACAATGATAAAATATTATCAGACGTATGGGTATGGTTGTCCAAATAGTTGATATGAAGGACTTAGGAGAAGCAGGACACATCCTTGGCGATCAAAGTTCTAAGGGATCACCAGAGAAGGATGTCGTGCTTATCCCAAGTTTCATACAGTGACACTGTCTTAACTCGTTTTAGCATGGAAACCTCCAACAGAAGTTTTGAACTTTTCAGCTGTGGAGCTACTCTATCTAAGGAGATATGTTTAGATTATCAAAGGAGATAGAGAAGGTAATGTCGGTTCCTTTAGCATCGGCTATAGGAATCCTCATGTATGCTAAAAAAAATAAGACCGGATATCTTCTTTACCATGGGCATGGTTAGCAGATATCAGAGTAACCCAGGTCAAAGAAATTGGATTGCTGTAAAAGCTTATATTATTGATTGAGAAGGACTAAGGATTATAAGCTGGTTTATCGGACAGACCAATTCCCTATGGGTTATACGGATACAAGCTTCCAGTCGGATAGGGGCAAATACAAGTATTCCTCGGGGTTTTGTGTTTACTTTTAGGAGGTGGAACCATAGTCTGGATAAGTGTCGTGTAGCCGCTGCGTGGCGGACTTCACCATCAAAGCTGAGTAATGTCGCAGCCTCTGAGGCAGCCAAAGGAAGCTATATGGTTCAGGAACCTCAAGATGGACTTCGATGTGATATCTGGTTTTCTCAAAACTATCACATTTTGTTGTGATAAACAATGATGCAGTTGCAAACTCGAAGGAATCACGAGCTCATAAGGCAAGTAAACACATAGAGTGCAAGTACCACCCAGGAGAGGAAAAGCTGTTGTTGCCTAGATTACATCAGAGGACAACCTGGGAGATCTTTTCACTAAGGCCTTGATAGAGAGAGCTTTAGGAAAGTGGAGGATATGAGAGTTAGATGTATGATAGTGAGAGAACAACAATGTCTTTAAGTATAAGTGGGAGATTGTAAGATGTGTGTACTGAAAGATATGAATTTCTTTATATGAACATCTTTATTATGATAAGAGAATCACAACTACACTAGGTGCCTGTTTATATTAGTACATGCATGAAGTCCAATTACTTTGTATTGTAGATAACATGGTGTGCGGTGTCACATGGAAGATCATGTTATCAGTTCCTTGCTTAGTATAAATAAGAGGCTCACAACCGAGATGGAATTGGACAATCCATCAGAATGGTTGTAGTGTAATTAGGTGTGGTTGGTCATGACCATTGAATTACACTAGTCTACTTTGAGTACATTGAGTAGGAAAAAAACCTGAGGTTATCCAATTTGTACTGACTCGATAATTAGATAGGGCCTCAAGATTATATTATGGAGTACGATCCCTTAATCCCGATATAATAACGGACATATATTATTAACTATTATTTCTTTGATTTACAAATGGGTGAGATCTATTCTGTTAGATCGATAAGCCCAGTAAGTTGGGAGATAATATTAATAATATGATGTGTTGTTGATTATTGACGGAATCCATGTCCTGGTGAGTCGGGTTGATGATGCCCCCTTGATGAGCTCGAAAGATTCATCATGCTAAACCCTGCAGGTGGATTTGATTCGGCATGATGATAAGGTCGAATGGTACAAGTCAAGGACTCAGAGGTTAATTAATTCGAATTATCAGTAATTTAAATTAATTAACGGACATTTGAGATCATAAAGACAGGGGGATGGATGACTCGTATTATGTGGAGCCCATATGAAAATATGAGGGTTGGTGAGGATGTTCAATTAAAATCCTTTAGTGGAATGGATCTTAATTAATGGATTGGATTTAGATCCATTGGTGGGCAAAGATCCAACTCCTCCTCTTGGTCCCTACCTTAGCCCTATAAATACCCATAGAGATCATGATACCAAGGCTTGATCAATTCAATTGGAAAAACCCTTGGCCTCTCTATTTTCTCCCTCTCATCCTCTCTCCTAGGGCGCTGGCGCACACCAAGAAGAGAAGATCTGTTCTTTTCTTATTCTCATCTTCTTCTCTCTCGGCGTGGGCTACTAAGGAAGGTAGACGTTCTCCCTCTCGGTTGGTGGCCGGAGCATGTGGGATAGAGAGAGGAGAGGAGTCGGTGGCGTGGAAGAGGGGCGTAAGGTTGCCGACGGTGAGGGAGAAGGCTTGAGTGTTTGGCAGTGGGTTTGGGAAGAAGAAAACCCTTCTTCTTCCTTCCTCTCAGTCTCCTTTATCCTCCTTAGCCTCTGTTGGATGGAGAGCAGGTGGGTGGTGAGCTTGGCTGGCCAGCGGCACACGCGTGGAAGAGGAAGAAGGTCGGCGGCGCAAACCCTAGCCTAGGGTTTGCAGCTAGGGCAAGGAGGAGAGGCTTTTAGAGGCTTCAGTGATCTCGGTTCACAGTAGATCATCACCCACACGACGTCCACGAAGGGAGGGACGTATGGTAGAAGACCGCGAGGTGATCGGAACGGTATAACCCTTTCCAATCTCCTTTAATTATCTTTATGTCAATTTTGTGCTATGTTTACTAACCTCGTTATTTCATGTGTGAAAGTTAATTATTTTGATTAGTTATCATAGTTAATAATTAACTAACTAGACGCCGACCATAAACACAAAAGCCAGCGATCAACTCGTCGCCTTTTTCGTGGTCGAACGGTCGAGCAAATTACAAGGCCGATTTTGGTAATTGGTCGAGTTGTGATTTAGATCGTTCGATATGACACGAGACGGTTGTAGGGAGACGGGTCTCCATTCGGATTAAATTTTAATCCGTAGACATGGAGAGGTCTCTCAGATCGACCGAGTATTCACTAAGGAAACCCTCGAAGCCATACCCAACACCCCTCTGCTCTTCACTAGATCTGTCGGTAGGCTTTTCAGGGCAGTCTTCAGAGAGTACAAACTTATACTCTTCAGCTGTAAGGGCAATGTCTAGGTTTCTTTTCCAGTCAATATAGTTGGGTCCAGTAAGTTTGTTTTCCTTGAGTATAGTTGCTATGGGATTAAAGGCCATTTTGAAAATCCTGATAATCACAACATACACTACTTTAGAATTCGAAAATAAATTGATTCCTCAAAAAAA
The DNA here is from genome assembly GCA_024364735.1 of Boesenbergia rotunda. Lineage (NCBI taxonomy): Eukaryota > Viridiplantae > Streptophyta > Magnoliopsida > Zingiberales > Zingiberaceae > Boesenbergia > Boesenbergia rotunda. Next base: position 209,367 of record JAGFNQ010005432.1, on the reverse strand, counting down.
TAAATTTTCGAAATCAACCAACACCTCTACACACCAAGAAATTTGCATGCCACGATGGTGTGGACGTATACGAATTTCTATATTCGTAAGTGGAGGTTTTACCCATTAACCTTACTATCTTGTCAACCTAACTTTTTGACAAGTAAGATTAATAGTTGGTTCACTTCGGCCCTACAAAATAATAGCAGTGACTCCGATGGGGAGGATACTATTATTCGCATCTAAGTGTTTACCATTGCACGACACTAAGAAAATTATTTTTGATTATGTGCCTTCCGCTGGGGAAGTATACATGCTTTTCAATAATTTCCTATAGTCTTTTCTGCCCCAGTGATCCGCAGAACAAGCTTATCCGATGGGGAGGAAGACACTCAGAGCTGACGCGTAGACTTGTTCGCATCACTTATCGGATTGTAATGGAGGCCACGGGACCCTTAGGGTCCCTCTCCCACTTAGTTATTGATTACGAGGAATTTTAACAAGCATGCACACTATAAGCACATAACCAACATAATGAAAAAGAAAATCCTAAATTTTCCAACTTTTCATGGCCTTGGTCTCCAATGCACCTTTAGTCGTGTCTTCACCTTGTCCGCTCTTCCCTTCCTTATGCACAAGCCACCTTGAGGGATCTCCGAGCCCAGATGATTAGCTAATCATTTACATCATTGATCCTATACTCCACGAAGGAGTGCACATGAAATCTAGATCAAATGTAAACAAAAAATTTGACTAAACACGTGTCATATTTAATTACAAAAATTAAATACTACCAAGCCTCGTCAACCCCGAGGATTAATTAATTTACAAAACATTGCACGTCCAATCACACATATCTAATATTTAGCCATGATAAGTTGGAATCTAGTGCCTGCAACACCAAGTTAGCCTACACACATCCACATATCTTCCAGCAAAATAAAATGTATGAAAAATGCAAAAAATTAGCCAATCCTAAACACACAAAATCGGAAATCTCAACTCTGATACCAATTGATGGAACCTGCTTGGCGGGTTTCCCTAGCGAATACTTGGTTGTCCTTGAGAGACCTCTCCATGTCTATGATTAATATTTAATCCGAATGGAGACCCGTCTCCCAACGACCATCTCGTCATCATATCGTTCGGTACGAATTACAACATGGCCAATCACAAAGATCATGCCTTGTAATTCTTCTAACCGAACGACTGCGCAAGAGACAATGAGTGGATCGTCAGTTTTTGTGTTTATAATCAGGGTCTAATTAATTAATTATTAATTTGATTAACTAACAATCACAATACAAATAATTAATCAATTACACAAAGGTCTCCTTGCGCCGCCTCCCATCGGCCGCCGGTCGCCTCCCTCTCACCGTTGAGCAGCACAAAAGGAAGAGAAGCTCTCTCCCTTGTCTATGCTAGCCTCAGTCAAGAGTTGGTGGAGGAAGATGGAAGAAAAGAGGAGAGAACCCTCCTCTTGTCTCTTGTGCCGGCCGAAGACCTAGGAGAGAGGAGAGAGATAGAGGAGAGGGAGATGCCTTGGGTTCTCAATTGGATTATTAGCCATGGTCTCATGATCCCATGGGGTTTATATAGGTCTAAGGTAGGGACCAAGAGGAGGAGTTGGATCTTGGCCCACTAATGGACCTAAAACCAATCCATTAATTAAGATCCATTCCACTAAAGGATCTTAATTGAACTTCCTCACCAACCCCTGTATATTCATATGGGCTCCACCTATTATAAGTCATTCATCCCCCCGTATTTAAGATATCGAATGCCCATCGATTAGTTTAAATTACTGATAATTTTAATAAATATACTTCTGTCTCTTTGACTAGTACCACTCAACCTTATTATCATGTCGGATCAAATCCACCTGCAGGGTTTAACATGATGAACCTTTTGAGCTCATCAAGGGGGCATCATTATCCCGACTCAGCAGGACACGGATTCCGTCAATAATCAACGGCACACCATATAATTATTATTATTTCCCAACTTATGGGGCTTATCGATTTAACAGAATAAATCTCTCCCATTGATAAATCAAAGAAATAATAATTAACTATATGTGCCCATTATTATATCCAGATTTAGGGATTGTACTCCATAATAAATTCAAGGTCTAATCCAATTATCAAGTCAGTACAAATTGGTTGACCTCTGGTTTTGGTCCTGCTCAATGCACATAAAGCACACTAGTGTAATTCTATGGTCAAGACCAAGCACACCTAATTACACTACAACCATCCCGATAGATTGTCCAATTCCATCTTCGCTGTGAGCGTCTACTTATACTAAGCAAGGAATTGATAACATGATCTTCCATGTGTCACCACACACCATGTTATCTACAGTGCACTGTATTGCACTTTTATGCATATACTAATGTAAATAAGCATCTAGTGTTGCTGTGATTCTCTTTTCAAAAATATAGATGATCTTATATAAAAAGAAGCAAGCCTTTTAGTATACACACCTAACAATATTTAGTTCCAGAAGGAATCGACGTCGATGGCCATTCACTAGAATTCAGCCCGTGAGGATGATGATGAGAGTGGAAGAGCTCCCACCCTGCGAGATTAACATGAGTGTTAGTGGGAACACACCGGAAATTATCCGGCGGAGCCCACTCTGACGCTCAAGTCAGTACGAGAGTCTCTGAGATGGAAGGAAATAAGGAGAAGTGTGAGTATGGATGAGCAAATCCCCCTTACCTAAGGGGTTGGTGTACCTTTTATACTTGATGCGTCAGTCACACGTGTCCCCACGTTCTTCTCCAGGTCCCCTCAATTGTCGGTTACTGGTTAATCCTTGTAACAGATCTCGCAACCATTAAATCTGGGTCATTGTGATAATGAAGGCCTTAATGGCTGCGTATTATGGGTCATGATTATCCCATAATTATTAGTTGTAATTATCCACAGATCGGAAGAAAACAGACGTAACTTGAGGTTGGCTATCGGATAGGATGATCTTTGGGCTCCGCTACCCTGAGGTGATCTCTGGGCCCTTTGTCCCGGGGGGATCCTGGGCGTTCGTGTTCCTGAGGTGATCTCGAGGACCTGACCTCCCGAGGTGATCTCGGGCATATGTTCTCCTAGGGCGATCTCCAAAGTAGGCCTGCCCAAGGTGGTCTCAGGAATCTACCTTCCCGAGGGGGTCTCGGGAGTCATGGAATGAGAATCCTCCAGACTCGGTAGATCTGGCCACATAGCTTCTTTAGTCGACGTGTCAGCCACGGGGTGCACAACCCCATCACAAGTCCCTCCCATCAAGTCAAATCGAAAGAAGTGTGGCTGACTGATTAGACTAGTGGTGTAACGAGGAGGCTATGTTATGGTGGGTCCCTACACCCATTTCTACTTCTGTAACGACCCGAAAAATTGTCTCAATATTTTCTTTAAAATATTGATCATGTCTAGATAGTTTTTTTTTATCTAGAGACACTAGAGCGCACTTTAGCCTAGTTATCCATGATTTTCCCATTTAATTTGAGAAACTAAGTACTAATGGGCCTTATATGGGCTTTCCTAATACCATGGTTATTAGTGGATTTTAGGTAGAATGTAATATGAACATAGATGAGATTTAGTTAGGAATATTAGTATGATTATGGGTGGGTCTTAGGAGAAATTTTCGAAAATAAAATAAAATAAAAATAAAATAAAAATAAAGTGCATGCACTAAGGATTGAACCTTGAACCTAGCATACCACCATGCATGTACTAACCAATTCACCTAGCAAGGGAGTGCTATGAGGGAATGAAGTGGATTTTTGTTAAGGCAAAAGGATGTGAAGAGTCACCATGAGAGGAGGCACCATGTCTCTTCACTTGCCCCTCTTCATTGAGTATAAATGAGAGGAATGATAACTTAACAATTAAGAAAGTCATTCCCTCTTCTCTTCATCCACCATGCCTCTCCTCTCCTTCTTCTTCCCTCTCCTAGCCGAAACCCACAAGACCCCTCTCCCTTGGAAAAGTTTCACAAGGGAACTTGATCTTGAAGATCCAAGACCTTCTACAAGGATACAAGGGCAAAGGAGAGGCCTAGGGTCAAGGAGCTTTCTTTTGGCTTCTCCATTCAAGGTGATAATCAAAGACAAACCAAGGTACGACCCCCTCACCTGTGGTATGATTGTTCTTTGATGCACAACAAAGATTTATACTTTTGTTTAAGATTTAAAGTTGAGGAAACCATGAAGGGGAGCCACTAGGGTTTCGACCAAGGTTGATGGTTGGGTTTAGGGATGATGTAAACTCTCTTTTGTGCACTTAAATGATTTATTATGATATGTAAGATATAGATCATGATGTAGGGAAAGTTTTTGGCACTCTAAAGCTTCCTAGGGTTTCGGCCCATGTCAACATAGGATGAGGTCTAACCTTTCAAGCATGCTATTATGTTTCCTAAGGTTTAATGGATCTTAATAGTGGATGATAGGAATTTTTTTTTTCATATGTTTGTGACCCATTAGGGTTTCGGCCAAAGACAAATAAGAGGGCTAGGAAATAGGGATGGCTCCAATTATGGGGTTAAATAACTTACTATGACATTGTATGAATGTATGAGTTCTTCATTTCCTATGGACCTTTGCATGTTGCTTGAATGATGGGGTCTTTTCCCCTATTGAACTTTCGGCCAAGAGCATAAGTTAGGGCTTGGGTTGGGTTAAGTTTCAAAAGAGACTTGTTTATGGGTTACTAAGATGTATGTATATGATTAAGTATGTTGTAGGAACTTGTATGTGACCTAAAACCTAACATCATGTAAAATATGCCCTGACCTTGTATATTAGGTCATGTGCTATGATAATTCACAAATGGTTAGACCACGTGCCATGAACCTAGGGAAATGTATCATGTATGAAAAGATCTAGGCATGTCTTCCTAGGTACCATGACCATGCATGTTTTATGAATGATATGTATGTATGCCATGCTTTATGAATGATATTATGTATGCCATGTTTTATGAACAATATGTATGTAAGCCATGTTTTATGAATGATAAGTATGTATGCCATGCTTCATGAACAATATGTACGTATGCCATGTTTAAGAATGAAGATGATGAACGAAAATGATAACCATGGCCCTAAGACAAAATGATGCAAGTATGACATACCTTATGAATGAAGATAATGAATGATGATGAATGTTCATGCCTTTAAGGCATCATGATGTTATGTATGAATGATGAAACGTTAAGTATGCCTATGTCATGCTAAGGGATGAGCACCTTAAGAACGCCCCGGTTCTGGACTACCGAAGTTGTCCACGGTTCTGGAACTACCGCAGCTGTTCCTATTGTTATGTCAAGTTTCATGAAACAATATTTTGTTTATGCCATGAATGTTCTATGAATGATGAAGCATGTTAAGTAATTTATTTTTAAGAATGAGCTTGTACCGGACCGAAGTAAGGGTCTAAGGGATGGGTGATAAGTACCATTTTATTAATTATTTTAGTTGCTAAAATCCATGTTTGACCCATGTTTTACTTGCTTAATTGTGAAATTACCCTAGGTTTTAGAACTTACTTCTATTTTGGACTTAATTGCAAATTTACACATATTTGGATTATTTGGCAACTAAATTTTTGATCTATTTTTGTAGGCATGAAAGGTTCATGGACCTAGGGCATACTAGGTCAAACTTGAGTCGGAAGTGGACCCGAATCGAGTTATCAAGCTTCGGATTAATCTGGGTCGTCCGATTCAAAAGCGGCTAGATCTAAGCCATCCGAGACCATCTGAAGAAATCTGAGCTAGGGTTAGGGTTGATCAAGCACTTTGATCAAGATCTGAAGTTTTCATCCCAATCAGAGCTAAATCAACCGTTGGATCAAGCACGGAGGGCTCTAGATCGTCCATTCAATGATTAGGTTGATCTGGACCATCCGTTACACATCTAGAGGATCCGAGCTACCATGAGGCAGATCCTTACCCTTGATTAACATCATAAAAATTTGGTTGAGATCGGATGAAGATCAGCCGTTGGATTTCCTCAAATCAATCTGGGCCGTTCATTCCTAATTACTTAAGGAAATTTTCCCCAGCTTTCTCCTCGTCGCGTCTTCGCCATTTCTTCGTGTTCTTCAGCCGTTCTTCATCGCTTCTTCAAGTTCTTCATCCAAGAAGGCGTGACCACCTCAACTTCAATCCTAGATTAAGATTTGAATTCTTGGGGATAGTTTCTTTGGAGAATTCAGCTCAATTTGCGCCGGAACAGGGACTGTTTGAGGGTTTCGGCAGTTCCTCAGTCCAATCACTTGTTTCTCATCCATGATCCATTTCCGAGCGTCTGAGCCACGTGTAGGGGTTCTCAGGTGAGCTCAGATGATTCTCAAATCATCATCGCAGTTCCATCAATTGAGATAGAGTGAATCGGATTGGAAATTCCAGCTAAGCGCAGATTTGAGTAGAGTCGACTTCAAAGACGATTTCCCACTGATTTGCGGAGCCGAAGGGGTTCTTGGCTTGCCCTTGCGTGATGAACAAGGAATTCTTGAGCTCGGGAAGGGTTGAGGAGTAGTTTCTTATTGAATTTGCTGTTTTTGCATTAGCTGTAATTTTAGCCGCAACTGTTCTATTCTGAAACTCTTTTTTAGTTACTGTAATTCACGTTCCTGAGTTGTTTTGCTGCAATTTAGCTTCAATTCTTCAAGTCAAGTAGTTTAGGAAGCTTGTCTAGTGGATAATTGCTTTTAATTTCAGCCATATTCTGCTTAATTCTTTGCGTGCCAGTTTGTTAGTTGCGTATCAGTACTTAGTTCTGCAATTCTCAATCCTCTAATTCCTGCATTATAGATCATCTAGTCAAGTTTAATTTTGAATTGTTTTGATACTAGCTTGGTAAAATCGATCCTAGTTTGCCTTGTGAGTGCTTAAGTTTAGTTGCTCCCTGATTCAGACTTCGATTCCTGCACATACATACCCTCATTTCTGAACTAGTTTTTCTGCAGCAGTTTTGTTCTTCTCCAATGCTGAATTGCGTATCAAGCTAGCTTCAGTTTTCTTATTTGCTCTTACTTTGTAGCTTGTTGCATCTCCCAAACTTTAGCATCAAAATCTAGCATTTGGTTTCACCCGCATTGCTGCACATCAGTAACCATTTCAGCAAGTCCAGAATTAAGTTTGTTAGTTTACTTTCAGTTGTAGCTTCTGAGTTTCGTGCCAAGTAACTTCCAGCTTGCATCTGTTAGATCTTTGCCTAATTGGTTACTGCATTCCTGCATTAGTTTATAAAACATTTTCTTTCAATTCTGCATTGGATCAAATTCTGCACATCAATTGGGTTAATTCCTGCAATCAATTTTCTGCATTGTTGATTCTGAATTTCAGCATTTTTTTTACAGCTTGCTTCTGCATGTGTTGTTTTGAATTTCTGCATACGCTCAGTTGATGCATTTATTGTTTCCAGTTCTATCAAGTTTCTGAATCAATCAGCCATTTGAATTGCTAGTTTGTAGCTTAAGCATTAGTTTCAATTATTGGCACATAAGTTCTCTTTTTATTGTAGCAAGTTCATTATCATTTCTGCACTTGGTATCAGAGGTAGCTTAGTCACTGAGTTCGATTGTTTCAGAAATTACGATCACTTCTGTTACTCGTTTACTCAGCATTTGGATTTCACATTCAGTTTAGTGCATTTGTAGATTAAGTTGTCCATTAGTTAAATTCATTAGTGCATTCATTCTATTAGTTAATTTAGTTAAGTTCCTTGCTTCTCATTGATTTTTCCATTTCGAATTGAAACCAAACCAGATCTTTATTTGAAACCCGAATTTCACGAACGACACATCAATACAAGCTCGAATCACACAACATCAACTAGTCCCAAGGAAAAATACGACCTGTGGCCCCTTTACTACGTTTTCATATTTTGATTGCAAAAAGGGTTTCCAGCATTATTCATATTTAAATTTGAGACCCACATTCGTGACAGTCTATTTTGGGTCCATCAAATTTTTAGCGCCGTTGTCGAGGAATCTACTAGTTGATTTGTTTGATTTTTGCTTGTGCACTTATTTCATATCTTTCTTGATTTATTTTTGTGCTTATTGCTATATCTGGTGATCTGATTTTATTTGTTTTATCTCTTTATCTACTTTTACTACGATTTGTTTTGGTTTTATGACCAGGTCTACAGGTGATGATCTGGAAGAATTCGACCCTGAGATTGAGAGGACTTTCAGAGCCAGGAGGAGCCAGGGCATTCTTTCTGAGACTACAGATATTCCTCCTATTCAGACTATTCTCACTCACTCAGGCAGTCTCATGGCAGACCACCAAAGAACTATGAAGGAACTCGCAACACCAGATGCTTCATTTCAGTACTCCAGCATTGCTTATCCAGAGCTGGCGGGAGATTTTGAGCTTAGATCTGGACTCATCAATTTGCTGCCCAAGTTTCAGGGATTATCTGGAGAGGATCCGAATAGACACCTACATGAATTCCATGTTGTATGCTCTACTATGAAGCCTCAGGGCATTTCTAAAGAAGATATCAAGCTGAGAGCTTTTCCCTTTACACTGACAGGAGCAGCAAAAGATTGGTTTTATTATCTACCTACTGGGCACGTGTCTAGTTGGATATCTATGAAGAAGGCATTTTTTGAAAAATATTTCCCAGCCTCCAGAACAGCAATAATAAGAAAAAGCATCTGTGGCATTCAGCAAGTGGTGGTTGAGACGCTCTATGATTATTGGGAGACATTCAACAAGTTGTGTTCAAGTTGCCCCCAGCATCAGATCAGCGAGCAACTTTTGATTCAGTACTTTTATGAGGGATTGCTGCAGATGGACATGATTATGATAGATGCTGCAGCTGGAGGAGCCCTAGTGAACAAAATGCCAATTCAAGCTAGGGAACTCATTTCAAACATGGCCGAGAATTCGCAACAGTTTGGGAGCAGAGCATTGACCACTAGAGGAGTTGGTGAAGTTCATGTGGTTTCAAATGAACAGAGAGAAATGAAGGATGCAATGGTGGCGCTCACATTAGTGATGAAGCAAATGTCTGTTAATAATCCTATTCAAGGTTTCAATCTTTTAGCAACTCCACAAATTAAGCAAGTGATGAGGGTATGTAGTATTTGCTCTAGTCAAGAGCACAACTCAGATTCATGTCCCACCCTCCAACAAGATGAGACGGTTGCGACATTGGTTAGGGGGCAATTTTCATCTCGGAATAACCCCTATTCTTCCACTTATAACCCCGGTTGGAGGGATCATCCAAATCTCAAATATGGAAACTCTTTCTACCAACAGAACCCTCAGCAACAGCAATTTCAGCAAACATCTCAGCAGCCCCACCAAACACCACAAAATTAGCAAGCTTTTCAGCCTTCGAACCAAAATTTTCAGCCTCCATTTCAGCCTAATTTCCAGCAAACTCAGCAGCAATATCAGCCTTAAATTCAGCCATTCCAACCTCAATTCCAGTCATATCAGCAAGGGCAGCAAGGTTGTCAACCATTTCAAACATTTCCACCTCAAAACCAACCATTTTTCCAGCCCTCACAGCCCTACAATCAGAATTTCCAGCCCTACAATCAAGGCTTTCAAAATCAAAATTTTCAGTCCTCATCGCCGAATTTTCCACTTCAAAATCAGAGTTTTCAGGGCTACAACCCTCAGCAAGGTTTCCAGACATTTCCACCTTCTTATCAGCCCTATCAACAGTCAACTCAACCCTCCTATCAGCCCCAACAACCCTATGTTCAACAATTCCAGCCTACTACTTCATCCTTTCAAAATCAGTCAAGGCAATATGCTAACCAAGGAGGCTATGGGGGCTCAAATGGAGGCAATGCGCAGCAACAACAAATGATGGAGATGATACAACAAGTTCTACAACAACAACAACAACAACAACAACACAATCAAAACCTCGAGAGGCAAATGGGACAATTGGCTAGTGGGATTAATCAGAGTCAAGCTCAAGGATCAAGTCAACTCCCTTCCCAAACTGTTCCTAATCCTAAAGGAAACGTGAGTGCTATTACTTTGAGGAGTGGGAAGGTCACTTCATCTCCAAAGAGTCGAAGAGCAGATTTTTCTGAAAACAAGGCAGCAACTTCAATTCCAGCTCAAAACAGCCATGAAATGACTTCAAATTCAGTTGGTTCTACCCCTAGCCCGTTCCCAACTCCTTACTCAAGTAATCCTCCAAATTTGGTGGAAAACGGAGAAGAAATCAGTGCCGAGACGCAAGGTATAGCAGCCACTTCGCAGGGGACAGCAACTAAAATTTCAGCCTCTCCACTTCCGGCCAAAGAAGATGACTTTAGGGTTCCCTTATCCTTTCCACAGCAGAGAACACATGCCAAAAGACAAGTGGAGGAGGAGAAGGCTAAGAAATTCATTGAACTAGTGAAACTTTTTAGCAAAGTAGAGATCAATGGACCTTTGTTGACCATGATCAAACAAATTCCAAAGTATGCTAAGTTTTTGAAAGATCATTGTGTTCACAAAAAGAAACTTAAGGAAAATGAGTTGGTCAGCTTTGGGAAGAATATTTCAGCGCTTATCCACTCCATACCTCAGAAGTGTGAAGACCCAGGGGTATTTACTGTTTCTTGTGAGATAGGGAGCACTACATTCCATGATGCCATGTTAGATTTAGGAGCTTCCATAAATGTGATGCCCAGGTCAGTATTTCAGATGCTCGGCATAGGCCCTTTACAGCCCACTGGTGTGGTGATACAGCTAGCAGACAGGAGCCAGACCCACCCAGCAGGTATGATTGAGGATGTTTTGGTGAAGGTAAAGGAGCTAATATTTCCTGTAGATTTTTATATCTTGGATATGGAGGGAGATTATCTGGCACACCATTCTCCTCTTATTTTAGGAAGACCATTTCTGAAGACTGCTAGAACCAAAATTGATGTATATGCTGGTACACTTTCCATGGAGATAGGAGACACTGTGGTTCAGTTTAGCCTTTTTGATGCTATGAAGCATCCAAGAGAGGATCACTCCATCATGAGCATGGACATTCTTGAGGAGCTGGAGCAGACAGAGTTAGAGGCAGAGGGATTTTTACCTGATTTTTCTGGAGGAGTTATGTATTCAGAGGAGGCTGAGAGATTATTTACTGCTGAGACTGAGGATTTTTCAGAAGACATTTCAGACACACTTCCAGCTGGAGAGGTTTTTCTAGGTGTAGGGGATTGCATAGAGCCCCAAGGATCACCTATTTTTCTTGAGATTCAAAGTGTAGGGGATTGCACAGAGCCCCAAGGATCACTTATTTCTACTGAGGAAGACCAGAATGAATTGAAGCCATTACCAGGCCATTTGAAGTATGCATATCTAGGAGAGGAGCAGACTTTCTCTGTGATTATTGCACAGCATTTGGAGTCAAAACAAGAAGAAAAATTATTGCAAGTCCTGAGGCACTACAAGAAGGCAATTGGGTGGACTTTATCAGATATACCAGGTATCAGCCCAGCTATCTGCATACACAGGATATTTTTGGTGGAAAATGTCAAACCTGTGAGGCAACCACAAAGGAGACTCAATCCACTTATTTTGGATGTTGTAAAGAAAGAGGTGACTAGACATCTACAGGCAGGTATCATTTACCCTATTTCTGACAGTCAGTGGGTTAGTCATATTCATGTGGTGCCCAAGAAATCTGGAGTGACCGTGGTGGCGGATGAAAGCAATGAACTAGTGTCCACCAGAGTTAAGAATTCCTAGAGAGTCTGCATTGATTACAGGAAGCTCAACAAGGTCACAAGGAAAGATCACTTCCCTTTACCCTTCATTGATCAGATGCTTGAGAGACTGGCAGGGAAGTCGCACTATTGGTTCTTGGATGGATTTTCAGGCTATTTTCATATTTGCATAGATCCAGAGGACCAGGAGAAGACTACCTTCACTTGCCCCTTTGGCACATTTGCCTACAGACGTATGCCTTTCGGACTCTGCAACGCACCCTGTACATTTCTGAGATGCATAGTAAGTACATTCGGTGAGTTGCTAGAGGACTGTATGGAGATATTCATGGATGATTTTTCAATTTATGGCACGTCTTTTGATTCATGCTTAGATAATTTGTCTAGGGTTTTACATCGCTGCATTGAAACTAACCTTGTCCTTAATTTTGAGAAATGCCACTTTATGGTAGAGCATGGGATTGTACTTGGACACATAGTCTCTCGGAAAGGTATTGTGGTAGATCCTGTGAAAATCAGTGTTATTTCTTCTTTATCTTACCCCGTATGCGTATGGGATGTTCTTGCTTTTCTTGGACATGCAGGATTTTACCACAGATTTATTAGAGACTTCAGCTTGATTGCTCGACCCTTGACATGACTTTTGCAGAAAGATGTTGAGTTTCATTTTGATGATAAATGCAAGGAAGCTTTTTATAGACTCAGGGAGGCTCTTACCTCAGCTCCTATTATTACATCACCTGACTGGACTCTACCATTTGAATTAATGTGTGATGCTTCTAATTTTGCAGTGGGAGCTGTTTTAGCACAGAGGGTTGATGGAGCACCACATGTCATTTGCTACACCTCCAAAACCCTAGATGCCGCCCAAGCCAACTATACCACGACTGAAAAAAAGCTTCTTGCCATTGTTTTTGCTTTAGATAGATTCTGATCTTAATTATTATGCTCACATGTGATTATTTTTTCTGATCATGCAGCTCTTAAATATTTGTTGAAAAAGCCTGATACAAAACCTAGATTGATCAGATGGATGCTCCTACTCCAAGAATTTGACCTGGAGATCAAGGATAGAAGTGGAAAAGAGAACTTAGTTGCAGATCATTTGAGCAGACTTGAAGGAGATGGATCTCCTACCACCATTGATGATGATTTCAGAGATGAGCACTTGATTGCAGTGCATGGTGAGACACCGTGGTATGCAGACCTAGTTAACTTTCTTGTTGCACATGTATTTCCCACTCAATTTTCTAAGGCTCAAAAAGATAAATTAAAAAGTGATGCAAAGTTTTATGTGTGGGATGATCCTTATTTGTGAAAATTTTGTAATGACCAAATAATTAGGAGATGCGTACCAGATCATGAGTTTTCTTCTGTCCTTACTTTTTACCATTCATCAGCTTGTGGGGGGCATTTTGGACCCTAGAGAACTGCTAGGAAAGTACTAGAATATAGTTTATACTGGCCCACCCTTTTTCATGATTCATATATTTTTTATAAGAATTGTGATAGATGTCAGTGAACTGGGAACATAGGAGCGAGACATGAGATGCCCCAAAATACTATGCTTTACTGTGAGATTTTTGATGTTTGGGGGATAGATTTTATGGGACCTTTTCCTGCATCTTATGGTTATCTGTATATTTTACTTGCTGTGGATTATGTTTCAAAATGGGTGGAGGCCATTCCCTCCAAGACTGATGATTCTTCTGTTGTTTGTAGTTTTGTTAGGTCACACATTTTCTGCAGGTTTGGAATTCCAAGAGGAATAATTAGTGACCAAGGATCTCATTTCTGCAACAAACACATGAAGGCACTGCTGAGTAAATATGGGGTGGTACATAAAGTTTCTACATCCTATCATCCCCAAACAAATGGACAGGCTGAGATTTTAAACAGAGAGATCAAATTCATTTTAGAGAAGACAGTTGGGCCCACTAGAAAAGACTGGAGCAAGAGGCTAGATGACGCACTATGGGCCTACAGAACAGCATATAAGACACCGATTGGCATGTCACCCTACCGCTTGGTTTATAGTAAGGCTTGTCACCTCCCCGTGGAAATAAAGCACAAGGCATATTGGGCGGTAAAAACTTGTAATTTCGATGCTACCAAGGCGGGAGAAGAGAGAAAATTACAACTCCAAGAACTTAAAGAAATTCGGCTAGAGGCATTTGAAAATTCAAGGATCTACAAGGAGAAGACCAAGAACTTCCATGACAAGCACATTGTGAAGAATGATTTCCAAATTGGTGACAAGGTATTATTGTACAAATCAACGCTCAAATTGATAAAAGGAAAATTAAGGTCAAGGTGGGATGGTCCATTTATTGTAACTAATATTTTTCCTTATGGTGTTGTGGAAATTCAAGATGCATCTAATGGTTTTATTTGGAAAGTCAATGGCTACCGGCTCAAAAGGTACTTTGAAGAACTAAAGGAACTAGAGGTGGATGGGTTGGACATGAACGAAGCTATCTACCCAACCTAAGGGGAGTTCACTTTCTCTACACTTACATTTCATTGTACATATCATTTTCATGGTCTTAGGAATAAATTTTTCTCTTTTGAGTGAGAAGTTGATAATAAATTGTTAGGCAACATAGCATGAATAAATAGACTTTGTAAATACCATGTTGTTTCTTTTAGCACTTTTTCTTGCATGACTAGGAATAAATGTATCCCCTTAGGTTATCTCCATAGCATTTTAGAGTCTTTTGAAAATAAATTAAATTTGGTTGTCAAACTTAGGGTTTGAGTTCATGGATGAAATCTTGGATGCTTGAGTACTACTTGCTTTAGATTCTTAATTGAGGACTTGAGATGAATTATTTTTACCTAGTGAGAATTACCTTATATTTGTGACACACATATGTTATTGAACTCTAAAACTAGCTTAGGTTCTTTCAAAACCATATTTCAATGATTGGATCACATCTATGGAGGCTAATCAATTTGTTTCCCTTTTCCATATTATTCTTAGCAATGATACATACTCATTTCAATTTTTGTTTCTATTTTCCTACTATTAACCCCATTTTTCTATGGATTTGTTTGCTTGGGATGTTTTCTTGATGTTACTTTGCCCGAGACGAACAAAGATTTAAGTGTGGGGGAGTGATTAGTGTTTTGGAAAAGTTTTGTATCAAGAAGGCATTTCGATCCAAAAAGAAAAATTTTTTTGTCAAGAATGAGCAAGAAAGAGGGAATTAATTGGAGATTTAGATTCTTTACTACATGCTGAAGATTCAAAGTTGTTTGTGCCAAGGATTCGACTGTTTGTGTCAAAGCTGTTTGTGTCAAAACAATTGAAGTGGTCAATTGGCACGCAAGGCAGAATACAAGCTGGTCTGAACTGCATTGCATTTGTTGCTGCCGAGTGCTACATCTGAGAGCTTCTGAAATTTCTACACAAGTTTGTATCAACCTGGGACCGAAATTGGTTTGGCTCAAAAGTTGGGAAGTCAGGAGCAGCAACCTTTTGTTGGAAGACTGAATTAAGGGCTGTAAAATCTGAATTGAAGCAGTGAAAATCTGTGCAGTGGTGAGGCTAGAATCCAGCTGATTGCAATCATCTAAAACTGAATTGGATTGCAAGAAAACCACTCGTCAGCTATTAGAGGTTATGGAGAGCAGAAACACATGGAGAAGCTGGGATGCCGCTGTGCAGATGCTGAAACTGAACTGCATTGCAAGCTGAAAAACTAGAAATTCTGAGCTGAATATCAAGGATAGCTACTGAAATGAGTAGGCTGCGAATTATGGAATATCTTGAAGGATTGTTTGTGAAGGAATTGGAGAAATCAGATTGGAAAGTGGAGTTGACAAGTGCAAAAAAATCTGTGCCAAGTTCAAGGGCAGAAATGTGTTTACTATATCAAATTTGGTTCCATATAAGCAATTTTGTATCAACTCTAAACTGAATCTGAGTTCTCTAATCCAGCATTGTGTCACTGAAATTAAACAGAGGAAAATGCAGCTATGGAAGGGAGAAAGAGCTAAAAATTTAGTTATGAAGATCATTGATTTTGAATAGAAGTGCAGAAATGTTTTTCCCCAAATTCAGCCACTTGATTCAAATGTTTATTGCAGATTTCCATTGACTGGATAATTCAAGAGAAAGCTAAAATTTCTAGTAAGGTAAATGGAGGAGATCAATCAAGGATTAATCAGTTTAGCAACTTGAAAACTGCTTGGGCAGTGGCTGAAATTTGACTGGCTACTCAACCATTTCCGAAAGGCCACTCAAACAATTTGTATCAACTTGGGATGCAACTGCTTTGGAAAATTATAGAATGGCAAGGATGAAGAAGTAGTGATTCCTGATTCTGAATTAGTGTTGTGAGCTGGGATTTAAAAAAAAAAAGGGAGAAAGAAGAAGAAGTGAAAGTAGTGTGCCAACAAAGGTGAAGTGTATCAAGAGTGAGTTACAAGTGTTGTTGAGTGAACATTTTGTGTTGAGTATCTATTTCACATGATATCATATGTTCTTTGATTCAAATCTGATCTGAAAAAAAAAAGAGAAGAGTTCGAAAAAAAGAGAGAAGAAGAGAAGGAAGAAGCAAAATGGCACAAAAATTGGAATTTTAGCTCCATGAGATAAGTGAATTTTTTCTCATCCAGATTTAAGCCTTGCTCCAATACATTCTGACCTTGCTAGAGGATAAAAGAAGAAAAAAAAAATCAGGGAAGAGAAGAAAGAAACAAAGTTGACACGCAAGGTGGATGTTGGCACATTGAGATCAATAGGTTTTTCTTCATCTAAATCAAAGGAATTATTCAAGTTTGACTTCGCCACACTTTTTGATTTCACTAGAGGACTGATAAGAGGAGCAAAGAGCATCAAAAATATCTTTGAGCATTCAAGTCCTCCACTTTATCAAATTTTCTATTTCCTTGGCTTTTACTCCATTTCTTACCATTCTCTATGTTTACACTTGTTTTTGTAGATATTGATCCTAATCATGAATAATGGTGGAGAGTAGATAATAAGCAAGCCTATGGTAGTGCAAGAAGCATGTGTGTTTGAGTGAGCTCCACTTCCATCATCAACTTAGAACTTAAGGAGAGAGCCACCAAAATTTTCCTTGAAAGGCTAGTGAGTTGAATTCATCTCAATGAATCATGATGGATGAAAAGGCTAAGTTGTTGATTTAAGGACAAGATACTAATCCATAGAGCTTAGATTTTTGAGAATTGACAATCTTAGGTAATTTCTTTTCATTTGTTTCTAATTATGCTTAAGAAACTCTAAGGGATACGTATTTGGTAGTTTCGCAAGACGCTCAAGTTAAGTGTGGGGGAGTTGATAAGTACCATTTTATTGATTATTTTAGTTGCTAAAATCCATGTTTGACCCATGTTTTACTTGCTTAATTGTGGAATTAACCTAGGTTTTAGAACTTACTTATATTTTGGACTTAATTGCAAATTTATACATATTTGGATTATTTGGCCACTAAATTTTTGATCTATTTTTGTAGGCATGAAAGGTTCATGGACCTAGGGCATACTAGGTCAAACTTGAGTCGGAAGTGGACCCAAATCGAGTTATCAAGCTTCGGATTAATCTGGGCCGTCCGATTCAAAAGCGGCTAGATCTAAGCCATCCGGGACCATCTGAAGCAATCCGAGCTAGGGTTAGGGTTGATCAAGTACTCTGATCAAGATCTGAAGTTTTCATCCCAATCAGAGCTAAATCAACCGTTGGATCAAGCTCGGAGGGCTCTAGATCGTCCATTCAAAGATTAGGTTGATCTGGACCATCCGTTGCACATCTGGAGGATCCGAGCTACCACGAGGCAGATCCTGACCCTTGATCAACATCATAAAAATTTGGTTCAGATCGGATGAAGATCAGCCGTTGGATTTCCTCAAATCAATCTGGATCGTTCATTCCTAATTACTTAAGGAAATTTTCCCAGCTTTCTCCTCGTCGCGTCTTCGCCGTTTCTTCGTGTTCTTCAGCCGTTCTTCATCGCTTCTTCAAGTTCTTCATCCAAGAAGTCGTGACCACCTCAACTTCAATCCTAGATTAAGATTTGAATCCTTGGGGATAGTTTCTTTGGAGAATTCAGCTCAATTTGTGCCGGAACAGGGACTGTTTGAGGGTTTCGGCAGTTCCTCTGTCCGATCACTCGTTTCTCATCCACGATCCATTTCCTAGCATCTGAGCCACTTGTAGGGGTTCTTAGGTGAGCTCAGATGATTCTCAAATCATCATCGCAGTGCTATCAGTTGAGATAGAGTGAATCGGATTGGAAATTTCAGCTAAGCGCAGATTTGAGTAGAGTCGGCTTCAAAGACGATTTCCCACTGATTTGCGGAGCCGAAGGGGTTCTTGGCTTGCCCTTGCGGGACGAACAAGGAATTCTTGAGCTCGGGAAGGGTTGTGGAGTAGTTTCTTATTGAATTTGCTGTTTTTGCATTAGCTGTAATTTTAGCCGCAACTGTTCTGTTCTGAAACTCTTTTTCAGTTACTTTAATTCATGTTCCTGAGTTGTTTTGCTGTAATTTAGCTTCAATTCTTCAAGTCAAGTAGTTTAGGAAGCTTGTCTAGTGGATAATTGCTTTTAATTTCAGCTATTTTCTACTTAATTCTTTGCGTGCTAGTTTGTTAGTTGCGTATCAGTACTTAGTTCTGCAATTCTCAATCCTCTAATTCCTGCATTTTAGATCAGCTAGTCTAGTTTAATTTTGAATTGTTTTGATACTAGCTTGGTAAAATCGATCCTAGTTTGCCTTGTGAGTGCTTAAGTTTAGTTGCTCCCTGATTCAGACTTCGATTCCTGCACATACATACCATCATTTCTGAACTAGAGTTTTTCTGCAGCAGTTTTGTTCTTCTCCAATGTTGAATTGCGTATCAAGCTAGCTTTAGTTTTCTTGTTTGCTCTTACTTTGTAGCTTGTTGCATCTCCCAAGCCTTAGCATCAAAATCTAGCATTTGGTTTCACCCGCATTGCTGCACATCAGTGACCATTTCAGCAAGTCCAGAATTAAGTTTGTTAGTTTACTTTCAGTTGTAGCTTCTGAGTTTCGTGCCAAGTAACTTCCAGCTTGCATCTGTTAGATCTTTGCCTAATTGGTTACTGCATTCCTGCATTAGTTTATAAAACATTTTCTTTCAATTCTGCATTGGATCAAATTCTGCACATCAATTGGGTTAATTCCTGCAATCCATTTTCTGCTTTGTTGATTCTGAATTTCAGCATTTTTTTTACAGCTTGCTTCTGCATGTGTTGTTTTGAATTTCTGCATATGCTCAGTTGATGCATTTATTCTTTCCATTCTGTCAAGTTTCTGAATCAATCAGCCATTTGAATTGCTAGTTTGTAGCTTAAGCATTAGTTTCAGTTATTGGCACATAAGTTCTCTTTTTATTGTAGCAAGTTCATTTTCATTTCTGCACTTGGTATCAGAGGTAGCTTAGTCACTGAGTTCGATTGTTTCAGAAATTACGATCACTTCTGTTACTCATTTGCTCAGCATTTGGATTTCACATTCGGTTTAGTGCATTTGTAGATTAATTTGTCCATTAGTTAAATTCATTAGTGCATTCATTCTATTAGTTAATTTAGTTACGTTCCTTGCTTCTCATTGGTTTTTTCCATTTCGAATTGAAACCAAACTAGATCTTTATTTGAAACCCGAATTTCACGAACGACACATCAATACAAGCTCGAATCACACAACATCAATTAGTCCCGAGGAAAAATACGACATGTGGCCCCTTTACTACGTTTTCATAATTTGATTGCAAAAAGGGTTTCCAGCATTATTCATATTTAAATTTGAGACCCACATTTGTGACAGTCTATTTTGGGTCCATCAATGAGCACCTTAAGAACCCCTCGGTTCTGGACTACCGAAGCTGTCCACGGTTCTGGGACTACCGTAGCTGTCCAACAGGGATGGGCACCTTAAGAACGCCCCGGTTTTTGGAACTACCGTAGCTGTTCCTACCCTAGTAGGTCGGGGCTCGCTACCTCGTATTTACTTAGGGATGCGCGCTTATGATGTATGTATGTTGTACAAGCTGGGGACCCCAATGATGTGATGATTATGTTTAAGTATTTAAAAGTATGATTTTAAAGTAAGCATCCTTATGATATATGCATTTGACGCATGCATTCATCCATGTTATGCATTATGCCACGAAAAGTATGTTTATGCAAAGAATGTTTATGCAAAGTATGTTTATGCAAAATATGTTTATGCAAAGTATGTTTATGCAAAGTATGTTAATGCAAAGTATGTTTATGCAAAGTATGTTAATGCAAGGTAGGTTTATGCAAAGTATGTTAATGCAAAGTATGTTTATGCAAATGATTATGTTTATGTTCATGTTAAGTATGATGCCATGATTATATTTATGTTTATGATAAGATGTATGACATGATAAGTAGGATTTAAGCATTATGTTTATGTTTATGTGACGTATGGATTTTATGAGTAGGAAAGGGTCTTACTAAGCCTAAGTGCTTATAGTCTTATTGTCTCATACCGCAGATCAAGCAAACAGAGGTTACTTGGTAAAGCAGCAGGAGGGGCCAAAAGTGTGTGTGTGATAGTGACATGGCAGAGGAAAGAGGAACAAGACTCTTCTATTATGTTTTGTGTTTTAAAACGCCTCTTTAGATGCTATGCGATACTTATGATAAGTTACTTGCTACTTATGATGCTTATGGATAAAGTACGGAATGTTATGCTTTAATATGCTAAGTTACAATGCTACCATGTTCATGAATGATAAGTTAAGGCATACATATATGTTCAGGTAATAGTTGCATGATAACACACATGTGTAGAAAAAGAAAAAAATTGATTCCGCTGCATTAAGATAGTCCTATGCTGTATGTATGTGTAGGTATGTTAGTGTAACGCCGTCTATCTCGCCACACCGTAAGGTGTGGGAAAAAGACGGGCTTTGCAGGTTGGTATCAGAGCAGTTTGCCATCTCACTACACACACGTCAAGCCTCCTTCCTGCAGCTTCTAAGTAAGTACCTTTATGCATATTTTATGATAGTAAGTACTTTTAGGATACTGTTCATGGTACAAGCAAGTATAGATGATATGTTATAATCCTAGAATATGCAAGTATGAATGACACCTTATGATAGCAAGTACCTTTAGGATATGGAATATGAACGGTACTTCACCTTATTGTTATGAAATCAAATACTTTAGAATGTGATATGCGGGTAGAAATTTTTTTTTTATTGTAACTATTAAGGTAACGGAAACTAATTTTTCCTTGTGTGCTTTTCTCTATATACATTTGTGAATTGAAAAAAAAACTTGTTTTGTACTGGTTTTGTCAGTTTTGTATTAACTGTGTCATTTTGTTTTTTCAATTCCAGATGTTGCATGAGATCGGCACCATGAGTCGTCACCATGGGCCGAGTCGTGAGTTGATGGAGCAAATAGAAGAGGTGGAGTATAGTCCGGTCCTTGGGATCCAAGGCAATATGGGGAAGTTGGACCGGCTATTCTGGAAACTCGAGCAGGAAGGGTTTCCAATCATGGATGACTATAGGATTGGAGCTCTGCTTCATTCGTTGCCCAATCGTGTAAGAGAAGTTGCTTATCAGATCTGGGGGCAGCATGGATGCCGGATCTCATATACGGAGTTATGCAAGCAGCTTCTTCGCCATGAGTTTTCGGAGGATCTGGGGGACTCGGAGGAAGATCTCGAGATGTACGAGGAGGATCCCGAGATGTACGAGGAGGATCCCGAACCGTTCGAGGAAGATCCTGAGATGTTCGGGGAGGATCCCGAGATGTTCGAGGAGGATCCTGAGCCGTTAGAGGAAGATCCCGAGATGTTCGGGGAGGACCCCAAGATGTTCGAGGAGGATCCCGAGCCGTTCGAGGGAGATCCCGAGATGTTCGGGGAGGATCCCGATGTAACGCCCCAAAATTTTTCCATATAAAATGTTATGAAATATCATGAAATTCATGAAATATTATTATGAATATTAGGAAATATTATGAATTCATGAATATGAAATATTATGAAATTCATGAAATATTATTAATATTATGAAATATTATGAATTCATGAAATATTATTAATCTTATGAAAAATTATGAATTCATGAAATATTATTAATATTATGAAATTTCATGATGGGCTTGGCTTAATGGGCTTTGATGTGGATTAGTGCAAATTGTGATAAAAAGAAGAGGTAGAAAGGAGGAAGCAAGGATTGAACCTTGAACCTCCTAGGTGCACTCACCATGTCATAACCAATGAACCAAGCAATGTTTCTTGTAGAGAGAATAAGAAACATTCTTGTTAAATCGAGGGAAGCGAAGAGACATGTCTCTTCATGAGAAGAATATAAATAAGAGAGGGGGAAAGGAAGTTACACTTCCTCTTCTCCTTCCCCACTTCATTTTTTGAAAACCAAGAGCCCTCTCTCCCTTTTCATTTTCGAAAAACACAACCCTAGGGTTCTAACCCTAGGGAATTGGAAGGAAGAGGACCCATTGAAGGTTCTTGCCCTCTACTAGGGCCAAGGTTGCTAGAGAAGGCTAACAAGGGAAACTCTCATCTTTTTCTTCTTCAAGGGTACCCTAAGATTTTAGAGAAGAAGAAATTCAAGCGAAAGGATGTAAGTATCCCCTCGCCTGCAGTGTAATCATTATTGTATGAATTCCTTGTTCTTATTGGTTTCGAAAATAGGGATCTTCCCTTGAATGAGTTTCGGCCACCCCCCTTGGGGAAGGCTTTGGGTTACTTCTTGTTACATGTGTAGACCCCTTGGAACTTAGGGTATATGTGTGTGTTGTATCCTTCAAATGTGATGAACAAAACCTAGGGTTTGTCCTTGTATAGGGTTTGGCCACTTCCAAAGGGAAGTCTTTGGCTACTCTTTGATACATGAAAAGAACCCTTAGGACATAGGGTATACACATATGTGGTGACCCTTCATTTTGTGATGACAACAACTAAGGTTTAGGGTTTGTATGGGTTTCGGCCAAGGTAAGGAATTAGGGTTAAGGAGAGTTGAATTATCCTAGAATATATATTCATGCTTAGTGTATGGTATGATATTGTATACAAGGTGTTTGTATAATTGTCTGTGTGAATGATCAATGCAAAAGCCCTAATTTTTCCCTATTCTTGATGTTTCGGCCAACCCACTAGGACTAGGGTTTGTGAAGGTCAAACTACCCTATGAGATATGTTTATGTTTGGGGATGATTATATGTATATGCATGTGGTGTTAAATGGAATGGTTGATTTGAAACCTTAATTGATAGCATGCTACCACTTCCTATGATATGTTTATGCATGAGGTGTTTAAATGAGATGTCTGATTGAAATCTTAATTGTTAGCATGCTACCACTTCCTATGATATGAGTATGATCTATGTGACCAAATCTCGTCAGATCTAAAGTATGTTAAGTGGTTGAATTATGATGTATGTATGAGCATGTCTTATAGCCCATGGGGCACCCTTATGAGATTGCATGTGATATGCATGATGAAATGCTTGAAAGGATACTCCATTAAGTATGGGATTCAGAACACCCTTATGTTGTGAGGTGTGTCCCAATGGGATCAGAAACACCCTGAAAAAGTGGGTGTCCCTTGAGCAGTGAAAATTGGAGTACATCCTTAGCATATATATGTAAAGACATGATAAGTATTTTACTTTGTAAGTTGTGTACCCGACTCGTAAGAGGGGTCGTTAAATCAAATCCGGGGTGCATGTTAACTTAAGGTCATGGCTCTGGTAGGACGTA
>JAGFNQ010005432.1:80939-185263 GCA_024364735.1 Boesenbergia rotunda | reverse complement strand
CCGAGCCGTTAGAAGAAGATCCTGAGATGTTCGAGGAAGACCAGAGATGCCCGAGGGGTTTCCCGAGATAGAGGAGGAGGATCCGATGGAAATAGTAGAAGACCCGGTGGTAGGTCAGGGGGAGCTGAACGAGGGAGTGATGGTTACCGCCATGATGTTTTTCATTATGGGCATAATGGCAGCCCACCTAGTGCACTGAGTTCGAATAATTTTTGGTATGTAAACTTATAAGGTTTAATAAATAAAGTTGTGTTACAAATGGTGATCCGAGCCTTCAGAGAATCAAACAGGAGATCCTGGAAGGGAAGAGCGAGGGTTTTCGTATCGCCGATGGGGGAGTACTCTACCTTGGGGATCGTCTATGCATCCCTAATGATCCGGAGCTGCGGAAAGAAATATTGACCGAACTCACGGAATCCCTTATTCGATGCATCCAGGATCCACCAAAATGTATCAAGACCTGAAAGAGACATTCTGGTGGTCTGGTATGAAGAGGAATGTGGCTCAGCATGTTAGTACTTGCCTGACTTGTCAACGAGTGAAAGCAAAACACCAACGACCCAAAGGGGTTTTGCAGCCACTTTCGATTCCAGAATGGAAATGGGAAGACATCTCTATGGACTTTATTTCAGGACTTCCCAGGACTACAAATGGATATGATGCAATTTGGGTAATTATGGACAGGTTAACGAAGTCCGCTCACTTCCTAGCAGTCAAGATGACTTATTCGATTGAGCAACTGGCTCAATTATATGTTAAGGAGATAATCAGACTTCATGGAGTTCCCAGGACCATCGTCTCAGATAGGGATGGTCGCTTTACCTCACATTTTTGGGAGTGTGTTCAGAAGTCTCTCGGCACTAAACTTCGATTCAGCACCGCCTTTCACCCTCAGATTGATGGGCAAACTGAACGAGTGAATCATGTACTGGAGGACATGTTGCGAGCTTGTGCCTTGGATTTCAACGGGGGCTGGTGCCGATATCTATGTTTAGTGAAATTCACTTACAATAATAGCTACCTAGCTACTATTGGAATGACACCTTATGAAGCTTTGTATGGGAGAAGATGCAGGTCTCCGATCTGTTGGTACGGAAGTGGTGAGAAGAAGGAAATGGGGCTCACAACGGATGTCATCGACAGCACCACTCGAGCTATACAGAACGTTCGACAACGGATAGAAGCTGCTTAGAGCCGGCAGAAGAGTTATGCAGATGTCCGGCGTAGACCACTGGAATTTAATGTGGGAGATTTAGTGTTCCTCAAAGTGGCCCATATGAAAGGGGTGACGAGATTTGGGAAGAGAGGAAAACTGAGTCCGCGATATGTAGGACTGTACCTAATCCTGAAAAGAGTTGGCAAGGTGGCATATGAACTAGAGCTGCCTCAGGAGATGTCAGCTATTCATAATGTGTTCCATGTGTCAATGCTTAAGAAGTGTATCCCAAATATGGATCAAGTGATCGAGCCACAGACAGTACAAGTTCAGGAGGACTTAAGTTATGAGAACCGACCTATCCAGATCTTGGATCGGGAAGTCAAGAAGCTAAGGAACAAGGAGGTACCCTTAGTCAAGGTTTTATGGCAGAGTCAACGGTTCGACGAAGCTACCTGGGAACGCGAGGACGAGATGAGACACAAGTACCCGGAGCTATTCTAAGTTCGAGGACGAACTTTAACGAGGTATGGGGGATTGTAACGACCCGGAAAATTGTCTCAATATTTTCTTTAAAATATTGATCATGTCTAGATAGTTTTTTTTTATCTAGAGACACTAGAGCGCACTTTAGCCTAGTTATCCATGATTTTCCCATTTAATTTGAGAAACTAAGTACTAGTGGGCCTTATATAGGCTTTCCTAATACCATGGTTATTAGTGGATTTTAGGTAGAATGTAATATGAACATAGATGAGATTTAGTTAGGAATATTAGTATGATTATGGGTGGGTCTTAGGGGAAATTTTCGAAAATAAAAAAAATAAAATAAAAATAAAGTGCATGCACCAAGGATTGAACCTTGGACCTAGCATACAACCATGCATGTACTAACCAATTCACCTAGCAAGGGAGTGCTATGAGGGAATGAAGTGGATTTTTGTTAAGGCTAAAGGAAGTGAAGAGTCACCATGAGAGGAGGCACCATGTCTCTTCACTTGCCCCTCTTCATTGAGTATAAACGAGAGGAATGATAACTTAACAATTAAGAAAGTCATTCCCTCTTCTCTTCATCCACCAAGCCTCTCCTCTCCTTCTTCTTCCCTCTCCTAGCCGAAACCCACAAGACCCCTCTCCCTTGGAAAAGTTTCACAAGGGAACTTGATCTTGAAGATCCAAGACCTTCTACAAGGATACAAGGGCAAAGGAGAGGCCTAGGGTCAAGGAGCTTTCTTTTGGCTTCTCCATTAAAGGTGATAATCAAAGACAAACCAAGGTAAGACCCCCTCACCTGTGGTATGATTGTTCTTTGATGCTTAACAAAGATTTAGACTTTTGTTTAAGATTTAAAGTTGAGGAAACCATGAAGGGGAGCCATTAGGGTTTCGGCCAAGGTTGATGGTTGGGTTTAGGGATGATGTAAATTCTCTTTTGTGCACTTAAATGTTTTATTATGATATGTAAGACATAGATTATGATGTAGGGAAAGTTTTTGGCACCCTAAAGCTTCCTAGGGTTTCGGCCCATGTCAACATTGGACGAGGTCTAACCTTTCAAGCATGCTATTATGTTTCCTAAGGTTTAATGGATCTTAATGGTGGATGATAGGAATTTTTTTTCATATGTTTGTGACCCATTAGGGTTTCGGCCAAAGATAAATAAGAGTGTTAGGAAATCGGGATGGCTCCAATTATGGGGTCAAATAACATACTATGACATTGTATGAATGTATGGGTTCTTCATTTCCTATGGACCTTTGCATGTTGCTTGAATGATGGGGTCTTTTCCCCTATTGAACTTTCGGCCAAGAGCATAAGTTAGGGCTTGGGTTGGGTTAAGTTTCAAAAGAGACTTGTTTATGGGTTACTAAGATGTATGCATATGATTAAGTATGTTGTAGGAACTTGTATGTGACCTAAAACCTAACTTCATGTAAAATGTGCCCTGACCTTGTATATTAGGTCATGTGCTATGATAATTCACAAATGGTTAGACCACGTTCCATGAACCTAGGGAAATGTATCATGTATGAAAAGATCTAGGCATGTCTTCCTAGGTACCATGACCATGCATGTTTTATGAATGATATGTATGTATGCCATGTTTTATGAACAATATGTATGTAAGCCATATTTTATGAACAATATGTATGTAAGCCATGTTTTATGAACAATATGTATGTAAGCCATGTTTTATGAATGATAAGTATGTATGCCATGCTTCATGAACGATATGTACGTATGCCATGTTTAAGAATGATGATGATGAACGAAAATGATAACCATGACCCTAAGACAAAATGATGCAAGTATGACATACCTTATGAATGAAGATAATGAATGATGATGAATGTTCATGCCTTTAAGGCATCATGATGTTAAGTATGAATGATGAAACGTTAAGTATGTCTATGTCATGCTAAGGGATGCGCACCTTAAGAACGCCCCGGTTTTTGGAACTACCGTAGCTGTTCCTACCCTAGTAGGTCGGGGCTCGCTACCTCGTATTTACATAGGGATGCGCGCTTATGATGTATGTTTGTGGTACAAGCCGGGGACCCCAATGGTGTGATGATTATGTTTAAGTATTTAAAAGTATGATTTTAAACTAAGCATCCTTATGATATATGCATTTGACGCATGCATTCATCCATGTTATGCATTATGCCACGAAAAATATGTTTATGCAAAGTACGTTTATGCAAAATATGTTTATGCAAAGTATGTTTATGCAAAGTATGTTTATGAAAGTATGATTATGCAAAGTATGTCTATGCAAAGTATGTTAATGCAATGTATGTTTTTGCAAAGTATGCTTATGCAAAGTATGTTAATGCAAGGTAGGTTTATGCAAAGTATGTTAATGCAAAGTATGTTTATGCAAATGATTATGTTTATGTTCATGTTATGTATGATGCCATGATTATATTTATGTTTATGATAAGCAGTATGTCATGATAAGTAGGATTTAAGCATTATGTTTATGTTTATGTGACGTATGGATTTTGTGAGTAGGAAAGGGTCTTACTAAGCCTAAGTGCTTATAGTCTTATTGTCTCATACCGCAGATCAAGCAAACAGAGATTACTAGGTGAAGCAGCAGGAGGGGCCAAAAGTGTGTGTGTGATAGTGACATGGCAGAGGAAAGAGGAACAAGACTCTTCTTTTACGTTTTGTGTTTTAAAACGCCTCTTTAGATGCTATGTGATACTTATGATAAGTTACTTGCTACTTATGATGCTTATGGATAAAGTATGCAATGTTATGCTTTAATATGCTAAGTTACAATGCTACCATGTTCATGAATGATAAGTTAAGGCATACATATATGTTTAGGTAATAGTTGCATGATAACACGCATGCGTAAAAAAAGAAAAAAATTGATTCCGCTGCATTAAGATAGTCCTATGTTGTATGTATGTGTAGGTATGTTAGCGTAACGTCGTCTCTCTCGCCACACCTAAGGTGTGGGAAAAAGACGGGCTGTGCAACTTCATTGGCGGCCTGCCAGGTTTGAGGAATCAGAACATTCATCCCGGACCCCAGACAACTCCTTGAACCCGTCCAACATCTCTACGAGTTTCGAGATAGCGCCATGATAGCTGTCCATGGCCCTTTAAAAGTGCATGGGTTCTCTTAATAGCGACAAGGCGGACTAACGAATGTAGCTTCGCCACGTACTTCGTCATCTCTGAGTGGCAATCTCTCGCTAATTTGTGATGTTAGGATGTATACTAAAAGCCTTACTTTCTGTATAAACATCTGCTTTTTGAAATGAGAATCATAATATCACTGTTTGCATGTTTATATTAGTATGTGCATATTGTCTCATACTTTGCATTGAAGATAACATGGTGTATGGTGTCACACAGAAGATTATGTAAATAGTCCCTTGTAATGTATAAGTGGAGGCTCACAACCGAGATGGATTTGGACAAACTATCGGGATGGTTGTAGTGTAATTTGGTATTGGTTTATCTTGAACATAGAATTACACTAGTGCACTTTGTGTGTAATTGAGCAGGACCGATATAGAGGTGATTCAATTTATACTGACATTATAATTGAATCAGATCTCAATTATTATGGAGTACATTCTCTTAATCGCGATATAATAACTGGCGCATGTACTTAATATTTATTTCTTTGATTTATCAATGGGCGAGATTTATTCTGTTAAATCGATAGGCCCGGTAAGTTGGAAAATAATATTATTTACATGGTGTGTCGTTGATTATAGAAGGAAACCGTGTCCTGGTGAGTCGGGTTGATGATGTCCCTTTGAGGAGCTCATAAGGTTCATCATGTTAAATCCTGTAGGCGGACTTGGTCCGACATGATGCTAAGGTTGAGTGGTACTACTCAAAGAGTTAGATGTTGATTAATTAAATTGTTAGTAATTTAAATTAATCAACGAACATTCGATATCTTAAACACGGAGAGATACTTGTACTCATAATAGGTGGAGCCCATATTTAAATATGGGGGTTGGTGAGGTAGTTTAATGAGGATCCTTTAGTGGAATGAATCTTCATTAATGGATCGGGCCTTGATCCATTAGGTGGCCAAGACCCAACCCCTCCTTATGGTCCCTATTGTAGCCCTATATATACCCATGGAGTAATGAGACCAAGGCATCTAATTCATCATCCAACACATAGAAAACCCTAAGGCCTCTCTCTTCTCGCCCTCTCCTTCTCTCTCCTAGGGCAGCCAGTGACAAAGAGGAGTTCCTCTCTTCTTCTCCCTTCTCTTCTCTTGATTGGTGGTGCAAGGAAGAAGAGAAGTCTTCTCTTCTCTTGACCGGTGCAATCTTGAGAAGGAGAGGAAGGGAAGGCTGGCGGCAATGGCAAGAGGGAGGCAGTGCTTGGCGCCGGCAGTGAGGAGGATGAAGGTGGTGACCGGCGGCTAGGGTGGTTGTGTGAAGGAGAGTTTTCTTTCTCTTCTTCATCCTCTTCTTCATCTTTCTTCACCTCATCTTCTTTGTTTCCTTGCTGCCGGTGCTTCTTAGAGTCTTCTTGTGCCGGCGACGCAAGGTGGGAGAAGAAGGTGGTGGTCGGCGGTGACCCCTCTTGCTAGGGTTTCGGTGGAGTAGAAGACAGGAGGTGTTGGTGACCTTGGTGACTTTGGTTCTTGGTAGATCGTGTAACGCCCGTTTTTTTATCCTAAAGCGGCGTTACGCTAACATACGTAAGGGCATGTGAACATCGTAATGCAGCGGAATAAGTTAAACTTACACATACATGCACCTAGCTATCCTTCTTAACATAGTGACATGGGAACTTAACATTATTAATATCGTACTTATCATCATGTCATGAAGTCACATAAGCCATCCATAGGCACATAAGTAGCAAACGTAAAGGTTTAGCATAAGACTTGTAATTATATCTTTTTCTTGGCCAAGTCACAACCACACACACGTTCCTGCCCCTCCTGCTGCTTCCTCATCGTCCTCCTGCTTGATCTGCGGTATAAGGAACATAAGACTATAAGCACATAGGCTTAGTAAGACTCTTTCCTACTCACTAAAACATTCATCAAATTAATCATAAGCACACGGAACATGAACATAACTTAGTGCTTTACATAGGACATAAGCATCTAAAATCACTTAGCATGACATAGTACTTGCATAGTACATAAACGTAAAATACATTTAACATGGCATCTAACATGGCATAAACATAAATATAAGTATACTTAACATGGCATGATACATGGTATAAACATGAATATAAGTATACTTAACTTGGCATGATATGTGGCATAAACATAAATATAAATATACTTAACATGGCATGATACATGGCATAAACACAAATATAAGTATACTTATCACGGCATGATACATGGCATAAACATAAATATAAATATACTTAACATGGCATGATACATGGCATTATTTCTGACATAGCATACGAACATCTTCTTAACATAAATATAAACATAAGACGTTCACTATCATGCATAATTCTTAACATGAAACATAAGCATAAAATATTACTATCCCGGCATAATGCAAAACATGAATGAATGCATGAGTCAAATGCATATACATAAGGATGCTTAACTTTTAAAATCATACTTTTAAATACTTAAACATAATCATCACATTATTGGGGTCCCCGGCTTGTACCACATACATACATCATGTGCGCGCATCCCTAAGTAAATATGAGGTAGCTAGTCTCGACCTACTAGGGTAAGGACTGCTACGGTAGTCCCAAAACCGTGGACAGCATAGTCGGTAGTCCAGAACCGGGGCGTTCTTAAGGTGCCCATCCCTGTTGGACAGCTTTGGTAGTCCCAGAACCGTGGACAGCATAGTCGGTAGTCCAAAACCGGGGCGTTCTTAAGATGCCCATCCCTTGGACCCATACTTCGGTCCGGTACAAGCCCATTCATAAGGTAAAATTACTTTACATGCTTCATCATTCATAAGACATTCATAGCATACATAGACATAACATAGCTTTGTTACATGAAGCATGACATAAAGCATACTTGACCTTTCATTTTTCATACTTAATGCTTAGCATCATTATGCCTTAAAGGCATAAGCATTATCTTCATTCATAAAACATGACATGCTTATATAAAACATCATTTTTGTTCATAGTGCTTGCATTAACTTTATTCATAAAACATGGCATGCTTATATAAAACATCATTCTTGTTCATAGCGCTTGCATGATCATGGCATATAAGGTAAGCATTGCATTATATTCATAGAACATGACATGTGTACATAGATCATCGTCCTATTCCATAGAGCTTGCATGATCATGATACATAAGGTAAGCATTGCATTTCGTACATAAGCATAGTATCTATCACAAGCATGCATAGGTAGGACTTCTATAAATATGCTACAGACTATCTAAGTGCATGGCATAGAACATAAGACATACATGAATAAACCCTATTAAGCATGACATCTAACATAAACAGACCAACATGAAATATAGTACTTAAGGATAGGGTTATAGGTAACATAATTTCTACCACATGCTTGAACCTTTATATACACATCCTAATAAGCCATAACCCGTCATTCTTAAAACCCTAACTCCACCTAAACCCCATTTACATGGCTTGGCCAAAACTTGTAAGGGAGGAGTTCCATCATTCAAATGACATGTAAGGTAACATATGGAAAAGGAACAACCATACATTACCTATAAGGCCCATTAGGGCTCATGATTAGGGTTAACCCTAACTTTTAGCCCTACTTCTTAGGGTTGGCCGAAACTTACAAGGCCATAGGCACATGAAAAAATTTCATAAAATTCCCAATTAAACATTAAACACCAACCATACCATACCATAGGGGCCTTTGGAACCCACACTTGAAGTAAACCCTAACTTTTAGCCCTACTTCTCATCTTGGGAGAAACTTGTAAGGTTGCAAGGCCTTGTGAAAATTCACATAAATCACCTTCAACCTCCCCTTGTATCATGAGGATACACAAGGTACATACTTGAAGGGTTAGGTCCAATCCTAACCATGGAATCATGGTGAAGGTCCCAAACCCTAAAGGGTCTTTGGGTTCCCTAAAAATCCCCCAAAATTATATTTTATTCTATATTCATCATGAGAACACATTAGAAAGCATGAGTGAGGTTTTTAACATCACCTTGGACACAAAACCTATGGTGGCCGAAAGTTTTAGGATTAGGGTTCATGGTTTCTTTTCAACATAAAATCCCAAACAAAACTTCATATCATGATAAACTTCAAGGAGAACTATTATACCACAGGTGAGGGAGTCTTACCTTAGACTATCTTGGTTATAGACCTTAGATTTGGGAGAAGGATGAAGACCTTGTTGCCTTTTGACCACCTCTAGCCTTTGTAACCTTGAACAAAAACCTTGGATCTTGAAGGAGAGGCCTTCTTGGGAACTTTTCCCAAGGGAAAACCCTCCTATGGGGTTCAGCTAGAAGGATGAAGAAGAAGAAGGGGAGAGGCTTGGTGGATGAAGAGAGGAGAAATAACTCTTAAGTGTTAAGTTATCTCTCATTTATACACAATGAAGAGGGGCAAGTGAAGAGACATGGTGCCTCATCTCATGGTGACTCTTCACCTCCTTTAGCCTTAACAAAAAATCACTTCATTCCCTCATAGCACTCCCTTGCTAGGTGAATTGGTTAGTGCATGCATGGTGGTACAAGTGGTCCAAGGTTCAATCCTTGGTGCATGGACTTTATTTTTTTTATTTTATTATTATCATTTTTTTCTTTTATTTTATTATTTCTAAAATTCCCTTAAAACTCACCCATAATCATGCTAATATTCCCCATTAAAACCCATTTATATTTATATTAAATTTTACCTAAAATCTACCAATATCCATGGTACTAACAAGCCCATATAAGGCCCATTAGTACTTAGTTTCTCAATTTAAATGAGAAAAATCATGGATTTCTAGGCTAAGGTTCTTACTAATATTTCTAGGTCCCTCGGAAAATTATCTAGACATGATCAATATTTTAAAGAAAATATTAAGAAAATTTTCTGGGTCGTTACAATCCCACATACCACGTGAAAGTTCGTCCTCGAACTTAGAATAACTCTGGGTACTTGCGCCTCGTCTCGTCCTCGCATTCCCAGGTAGCTTCCTCGAACCGTTGACTTTGCCATAAGACCTTGACTAAGGATACCTCCTTCCTCCTCAGCTTCTTGACTTCCCGATCCAAGATCTGGATCGGTCTGCTTTCATAACTTAAGTCCTCTTGAATTTGTACTGTCTGTGGCTCGATCACTTGATCTATATTTGGGATACACTTTTTAAGCATTGACATGTGGAACACGTTATGGATAGCCGACATCTCTGGAGGCAGCTCTAGTTCATATGCCACCTTACCGACTCTTTTCAGAATCAGGCATGACCCCACATAACGAGGACTTAGTTTTCCTTTCCTCCCAAATCTTGTCACCCCTTTCATAGGAGCCACTTTGAGGAACACCAAATCTCCAACATTAAATTCCAGTGGTCTACGCCAGGCATCTGCATAACTCTTCTGCCGGCTCTGAGCAGCTTCTATCCGTTGTCGAATATTCTGTATAGCTCGGGTGGTGCTGTCGATGACATCCGTTGTGAGCCCCATTTCCTTCTTTTCACCACCTTCGTACCAACAGATCGGAGACCTACATCTCCTCCCGTACAAAGATTCATAAGGTGTCATTCCGATAGTAGCTTGGTAGCTATTGTTGTAAGCGAATTCCGCTAATCATAGATATCGACACCAGCTCCCTTTGAAATCCAAGGCACAAGCCCGCAACATGTCCTCTAGTACTTGATTCACTCGTTCGGTTTGCCAATCGGTCTGAGGGTGAAAGGCGGTGCTAAATCGTAATTTAGTGCCGAGAGACTTCTGAACACACTCCCAAAAATGCGAAGTAAAGCGACCATCCCTAACTGAGATGATGGTCTTGGGAACTCCATGAAGTCTGATTATCTCCTTAACATATAATTGAGCCAGTTGCTCAATTGAATAAGTCATCTTGATTGCCAGGAAGTAAGCAGACTTCGTCAGCCTGTCCCAAATCGCATCATATCCATTCGTAGTCCTGGGAAGTCCTGAAATAAAGTCTATAGAGATGTCTTCCCACTTCCACTCCAGAATCGCGAGTGGCTGCAGAACTCCTCCGGGTCGCTGGTGTTCTGCTTTTACTTGTTGGCAAGTCATGCAAGTACTAACATGCTGAGCCACATTCCTCTTCATACCGGACTACCAGAATTTCTCCTACAGGTCTTGATACATTTTTTTTGGTGGATTATGTCCATACTTATATGATAAGGAATTAGTATAGTTATATTTGTAATAATCCGATCTCCATACCCACTCTCATATTATTATCGTTTACTTCATATAATAATTATATTATATGATTGGTAACTCACATGATGGATAGATATACCAGGTTCACCTTAATCGCTGATATTATGATGTGCTCAATTAGTACCATGTTTAGGAACATAAGGTTGAATCACACTTATGACTAATTGTATTATGACTAACTTATATCTTATTAGTTCTCCAAAAAAAACTAACCGATCTTAAT
The DNA here is from genome assembly GCA_024364735.1 of Boesenbergia rotunda. Lineage (NCBI taxonomy): Eukaryota > Viridiplantae > Streptophyta > Magnoliopsida > Zingiberales > Zingiberaceae > Boesenbergia > Boesenbergia rotunda. The sequence goes on along the minus strand of JAGFNQ010005432.1, from coordinate 174,036 downwards.
GAAATAGTTGGGTTGCCCTCATGCCCATAATGAAAAATATCATAGCAGTGACTATCACTCCGTCGCTCATCTCCCCTTTGTAACGACCCGGAAAATTCTCTTAATATTTTCTTAAAATATTGAAAATGTCTAGATAATTTTCCGAGGGACCTAGAAATATTTATATAAAATTTGGCATAGAAATCCATATTTTCTCAATTAAATTGAGAAAACTAAGTACTAATGGGCCTTATATGGGCTTTTTAGTACCATGATTATTGGTGAATTTTAGGTGAAAATTTATAGAAATATGAAGGGATTTTAATAGGAAATATTAACATAATTATGGGAGAATTTTTAAGGAATTTTCGAAAATTACTAGGAAAATAAAATAAAATAAGTGGAAAAAAATTATACAACTACCAAGGATTGAACCTTAGACCTCTTATACAACCATGTATGCTTTAACCAACTCATCTAGCAAGGGAATGTTATAAGGGAATGAAATGGAAATTGGTTAAAGCTTAGAAGGAGATGAAGGGTCATGGAGAGACTTTTCATTTACCTCCTTAATGGGTGATAAATAGGGGAGTTTGGGAGTTTCTTTCTTTCTTCCATCAATTACATTTGCTCTTCCCCTCCCTTCTCATTCTAGCCGAACACCACAAGGGTGGTTCTCCCTTGGAAAAAACTTCCACCAAGGCTTTATCTCCAAGATCTAAGGTCTTCACAAGACTACAAGGGCTAAGGGTGGTCAAGAGGCAACAAGATTTCCATCTTTCTCTCAAATCTAAGGTTTATACTCAAGATCAACCAAGGTAAGACTCCCTCACCTGTGGTATAATGGCTTTTCTTGAAGATTAACATGATATGAAAGTCTTGTATGTGATGATATGTTGGAAAACCAAAGGAAACCCATGAACCAAGCCTTATAGGTTTCGGCCACCATGGGTTCTTGGTCTATAATGATGATAAAAATCTTCATAATATTGTCTAATGTGTTCTCATGATGTTTAGAGGTTAAATATAATTTTTGAAAATTTTTGGGGTACCCTAGGATCCCCTAGGGTTTCGGCCATCCCATGAATCCATGGGTAGAGTTGAACTTAAACCCTCAAGCATGTGGTTTGTGTGTTATCATGATATAAGGGAGATTGAGGGGGCTTATGTGATCTTTTACAAGGCTTTGTGACCCCCACAAGTTTCGGCCAAGTTGGACCTAGGGCAATAAGTTAGGGATTTCCCTCAAGCAAGGGTTCCAATGGCTTCATGGTAGAGTATGTTTGGTGTTAATGTTTGATTGGGGATTTTATGGAATTTTTCCATGAACCCATGGCCTTGTAGGGTTTCGACCAGTACATGGAAAGAGGGCTAAAGGTTAGGGATAACCCTAATTATGAGCCCTAATGACCTCCCATGGTCTTATAAGTAAAGTATGGTTGGTTCCTTACCTTATGCTATGTTACATGATTAATGGAATGATGGAATCTAGCCCTATAGGTTTCGGCCAAGCAAAGGAATTTAGGGTTTGGAAGGAGTTAGGGTCCAAAGAATGATGGTTTATGCTTACCATGAAGTATATATATGTATAGGTTCAAGCATGTGGTAGAAATCATGTTACCAATAACCCTAAGTTTAAGCAACATGTTTTATGTTTATGTCTTATGTTTATGATTGGATGCCATGCTTAATAGGGTTATTTATGAATGACTTATGTTTATGCCATGTACTTGGATGGTAGGTAGCATGGTTATGGAGGTCCTACCTATGTATACTTATGTTAGGTAGAGAACCATGCTATGTTATATGCTCATGTTATGTTAAGAACCATGCTATGTTAGTATGTTATGTTTATGTTCATGATAAGAACGATGTCATGATAAGTATGTTATGTTTATGTTCATGATAAGAATGATGCCATGATAAGTATGTTATGTTTATGTTCATGATAAGAATGATGCCATGATAAGTATGTTAGGTTTATGTTCATGATAAGAATGATGTCTTGACAAGTATGTTAGGTTTATGTTCATGATAAGAATGATGTCATGATAAGTATGTTATGTTTATGTTCATGATAAGAATGATGCCATGATAGGATGTTATGTTTATGTTCATGATAAGAATGATGCCATGATAAGTATGTTATGTTTATGTTCATGATAATGATGATGCATGCCATGTTTTATGAATGATGATGCATGCCATGATTTATGAATGATGATGCATGCCATGTTTTATGAAAGAAGATGCATGCCATGTTATGAATGAAAGATGATGCTTATGTCTTTAAGGCATAAATATGCTAAACGGCACGGTCGATGGTCGACGGTATGACGGTCGTGAGGACCGGTAAATGGGCCGGTAGACGGGCCGAGCCGTAACAAGTTATGCTATGTTAAAGATACCATGAATGTCTTATGAATGATGAAGCATGTAAAGTATTTTACTTTATGAATGGGCTTGTACCGGACCAAAGTATGGGTCCAAGGGATGGGCACCTTAAGAACGCCCCGGTTCTGGACTACTGACTATGCTGTCCACGGTTCTGGCACTACCATAGCTGTGCAACAGGGACTCCAAGAATGGGTGGGCGCCGGCCCTAGGACTCCAAGAATGGGTGGGCGCCGGCCCTAAGGGAAGAGAGGAAGAAGGAGGAGAGGAGAGATTAAGAGAGAGAGGGAGAGAATAATAAATCTCTTAATTGGGAATAAGGGCTAGCCTTTGGTTCCTTTATATAGTAGCAACTCCTTTGCTAAGTCTCCCTCTAAACCGAATTAACGGAATTAGTTATAAGAAATTTATCTTATAAATTTTCTTATTGCTTATTCCGTTTAAGCCTAGTCTTATTATAACTAATTTATAATAAAACAAATTAGTTATCATAAGAAATTTATCCTATAAATTCTCTTATGAATTTTATTATAACTAACTTTATAATAAAACTAATTAATTATCATAAGAAATTTATCCCATAAATTCTTATGAATTATTCCGTTTAAACCAAGTTTTATTATAACTAATTTATAATAAAACAAATTCTTCTTCTCTTTAAATTATAGAATAAATTTTATAAAAAATTTATAAACTTTTTTATTACGGAAAAATCAATTCATAATTGATTTTATAAAATTAAAATAAACCAATTCATGGATTATTTTAATCTTCCATAAAAGAATAAATTTCTATAAATTTCTTTATACAAATTTATTTATCCATAATTTATAAAATAAATCGCGCTGGATTTATCTTATTAATTAAACCAAAATTAATTGGTTTTCTCCTCTTATTGTGGCCGGCCACCAAAGGGGGTTTTGGCACCCTCTTTAGCTGGCCAAACCAACCCGAACCGCCGCGAATTAAACTCATTTAATTCGCCCAAAAAGCCTTCAAAAGACTTAGCCATTTTTAACTTCCATTACACCTCTGACTAACTCAGATTCGACTTATTTCTCTTGATCGAAAAATCTAATTTTCAACTCGTTTTAAATCCCTCAGATTACTCGTAGTGCGTGTGACTAAATAGGCTTTCGATTTATGTTGGCCGTCTTTAATTAACTAATTATAGAACGATCATGAGTGGCACCTAGTAGTACATCATGATCCCCAATTAATCGAAAGATCAACGGTTTGACCTCAGAAGAAATTATTCTGAAACCCTTCAGCAGCTCTAATGAATCATGCCCCATTCCCTTCACCACCTTATACCCACTTGGTTCAGGACACGGTCTATGGTGTCAGTCCCCACTAGGCTGACTACGTCACACCTTGCCCAAGTAGTGTCTTTCTCGTCCTTTGGATTTATAATTACTCTCATGTATTTTAGAGACTCGCACTCTAAACATGATATACTCTGGCCAGAGGTTTTTGAGTAACAATCCGACGATAGGCCTGGGTATACAACTCCTCGCAAGGAGTGGTGAATCCTTTGTAGGCTGTTCAAACATCTTCGGGCACTTCGGCTTATACCCAATCATCTTGGGTCCACACCTCCTTGGAGATGCTTGCTTAAGATGTTAAAGTATAAGTCTCCATGACCAAGATGACTTGAACACCGCAAGTCAAAGGAGCATCGCACTTAAGCCGCAGTAAGAACTTCTTTGACATTTCTATAGATAGATTCCATATGAAGTCTTACCGCTAGTCACTCCAATGAACTAGTTCCCTTAACTAGCATCCATGATTATCTCCGGACATCCCAATGTCACCAGCCAGTGAGAATCAGCTGATTAGAGAATAACCCATGCTAGTCTCAACAGAATTGATAGTGTCCGTTTTTATCAATTCATCGACTAGGGATATTTTCAATACTTCACATTTGCGCATTTAGAGATAATCACTAGTTGTGATCTGATCACAAATTCTCTTATGCTGTGAGTTGTATTGCGGACATTCAGTAGATGAGTTTAAGATCCCAATCAAATACACAAGCATGTATACTCAAATAGTGAATTATCATTTATTAATATAAATGTTTTACAATCATAAGACGATTGCCTTAGGACACTTCTCTCATATCACTAACAATAAGACCTGATAAATAAATTTGAGTGATATAATGAATAAGATCTTATCTACCCTATAGTAACCGTACGACAAATAGGGGTTAATATAATTCATAAACCCAGGTTGAGGACATATGGGAAAAAAACAAAATGGTGATCTCAGTCTCCCGATAATAAAGAGGAGATCATAGAAGGAAAGGGCGATGGTTTTCATATCGCCAAAGGAGGGGTACTATACCTTAGTGATCGTTTAGGTATCCCTAATGATCCGGAGCTTCGAAGGAAAATCTTGATGGAAGCTCACGGAACCCCTTATTCGATGCATCCAGGATCCACCAAGATGTATCAGGATCTGAAAGAGAAGTTTTGGTGGTCAGGTATGAACAGGGATGTGGCTCAGCATGTTAATACTTGCATGACTTGCCAGCAAGTAAAGGTAGAACACCAGTGACCCGGAGGAGTTCTGCAGCCACTTGCAATTCCGGAGTGGAAATGGGAAGACATCTCTATGGATTTTATTTCAGCGCTTCCCAGGACTACGAATGGATATTATGCAATATGGGTAATTGTGGACAGGCTGACAAAGTCTGCTCACTTCCTGGCGATCAAGATGACTTATTCGATTGAGCAACTGGCTCAATTATACGTTAAGGAAGTGATTAGGCTACATGGAGTTCCCAAGACTATCATCTCAGATAGGGATGGTCGCTTTACTTCGTATTTTTGGGAATGCGTTCAGAAGTCTCTCGGCACTAAATTGCGATTTAGCACCGCCTTTCACCCCCAGACTGACGGGCAAACAGAACGGGTGAATCAAATACTAGAAGATATGTTGAGAGCTTGTGCCCTGGATTTCAAGGGAAGTTGGTGTCGGTATCTATGCTTGGCGGAATTTGATTACAACAATAGCTACCAAGCTACTATTGGAATGGCACCTTATGAAGCTTTGTATGGGAGGAGATGTAGGTCTCCAATCTGTTGGTACGAGGGTGGTGAAAAGAAGGAAATGGGACAACGGATGTAATCGACAGTGCCACTCGAGCTATACAGAGTATTCGACAACGGATAGAAACTGCTCAGAGCCGGCAGAAGAGTTATGCCGATGCCCGGCGTAGACCACTGGAATTTAATGTTGGAGATTGGGTATTTCTCAAAGTGGCTCCTATGAAGGGGTGACTAGATTCGAGAAGAAAGGAAAACTCAGTCCACGCTATGTGGGGCCGTACCTGGTTCTGAAAAGAGTCGGTAAAGTGGCATATGAGCTGGAGCTGCCTCCAGAGATGTCAGCTATCCATAACGTATTCCATATGTCCCTGCTTAAAAAGTGTATCCCAAATATGGACCAAGTGATCGAGCCTCAGACGGTACAAGTGCAGGAGGACCTGAGCTATGAGAGCAGACCCATCTAGATTTTGGATAGGGAAGTCAAGAAGCTGAGGAGTAAAGAGGTACCCTTAGTCAAGGTCTTATGGCAAAGTCAACGGTTCGAAGAAGCTACCTGGGAACGCGAGGACGAGATGAGGCGCAAGTACCCGGAGTTATTCTAAGTTCGAGGACGAACTTTCACGAGGTATGGGGGATTGTAACGACCCGGAAAATTCTCTTAATATTTTCTTAAAATATTGAGCATGTCTAGATAATTTTCCGAGAGACCTAGAAATATTTATATTAAATTTGGCCTAGAAATCCATATTTTCTCAATTAAATTGAGAAAACTAAGTACTAATGGGCCTTATATGGGCTTTTTAGTACCATGATTATTGGTGAATTTTAGGTGAAAATTTATAGAAATATAAAGGGATTTTAATAGGAAATATTAACATAATTATTGGGAAATTTTTAAGGGATTTTCAAAAATTACTAGGAAAATAAAATAAAATATGTGGAAAAAAATTGTGCAACTACCAAGGATTGAACCGTGGACCTCTTGTACAACCATTTATGCTTTAACCAACTCATCTAGCAAGGGAATGTTATAAGGGAATGAAATGGAAATTCGTTAAAGCTTAGAAGGAGATGAAGGGTCATTGAGAGACCCTTCATTTATCTCCTTAATGGGTGATAAATAGGGGAGTTTGGGAGTTTCTTTCTTTCTTCCATCAATTGCATTTGCTCTTCCCCTCCCTTCTCATTCTAGCCGATCTCCACAAGGGTGGTTCTCCCTTGGAAAAAACTTCCACCAAGGCTTCATCTCCAAGATCTAAGGTCTTCACAAGACTACAAGGGCTAAGGGTGGTCAAGAGGCAACAAGATTTCCATCTTTCTCTCAAATCTAAGGTTTATACTCAAGATCAACCAAGGTAAGACTCCCTCACCTGTGGTATAATGGCTTTTCTTGAAGATTAACATGATATGAAAGTCTTGTATGTGATGATATGTTGGAAAACCAAAGGAAACCCATGAACCAAGCCTTATAGGTTTCGGCCACCATGGGTTCTTGGTCTATAATGATGATAAAAATCTTCATAATATTGTCTAATGTGTTCTCATGATGTTTAGAGGTTAAATATAATTTTTGAGAATTTTTGGGGTACCCTAGGATCCCCTAGGGTTTCGGCCATCCCATGAATCCATGGGTAGAGATGAACTTAAACCCTCAAGCATGTGGTTTGTGTGTTATCATGATATAAGGGAGATTGAGGGGGGCTTATGTGATCTTTTACAAGGCTTTGTGACCCCCACAAGTTTCGGCCAAGTTGGACCTAGGGCAATAAGTTAGGGATTTCCCTCAAGCAAGGGTTCCAATGGCTTCATGGTAGAGTATGTTTGGTGTTAATGTTTGATTGGGGATTTTATGGAATTTTTCCATGAACCCATGGCCTTGTATGGTTTCGGCTAGTACATGGAAAGAGGGCTAAAGGTTAGGGATAACCCTAATTATGAGCCCTAATGGCCTCCCATGGTTTTATAAGTAAAGTATGGTTGGTTCCTTACCTTATGCTATGTTACATGATTAATAGAATGATGGAATCTAGCCCTATAGGTTTCGGCCAAGCAAAGGAATTTAGGGTTTGGAAGGAGTTAGGGTCCAAAGAATGATGGTTTATGCTTACCATGAAGTATATATATGTATAGGTTCAAGCATGTGGTAGAAATCATGTTACCAATAACCCTAAGTTTAAGCAACATGTTTTATGTTTATGTCTTATGTTTATGATTGGATGTCATGCTTAATAGGGTTATTTATGAATGTCTAATGTTTATGCCATGTACTTGGATGGTAGGTAGCATGGTTATGGAGGTCCTACCTATGTATACTTATGTTAGGTAGAGAACCATGCTATGTTATATGCTTATGTTATGTTAAGAACCATGCTATGTTAGTATGTTATGTTTATGTTTATGATAAGAATGATGCCATGATAAGTATGTTAGGTTTATGTTCATGATAAGAATGATGTCATGATAAGTATGTTATGTTTATGTTCATGATAAGAATGATGCCATGATAAGTATGTTAGGTTTATGTTCATGATAAGAATGATGCCATGACAAGTATGTTAGGTTTATGTTCATGATAAGAATGATGTCATGATAAGTATGTTATGTTTATGTTCATGATAAGAATGATGCCATGATAGGATGTTATGTTTATGTTCATGATAAGAATGATGCCATGATAAGTATGTTATGTTTATGTTCATGATAAGAATGATGCCATGATAAGTATGTTATGTTTATGTTCATGATAATGATGATGCATGCCATGTTTTATGAATGATGATGCATGCCATGATTTATGAATGATGATGCATGCCATGTTTTATGAAAGAAGATGCATGCCATGTTATGAATGAAAGATGATGCTTATGTCTTTAAGGCATAAATATGCTAAACGACACGGTCGATGGTCGACGCTACGACGGTCGTGAGGACCGGTAAATGGGCTGGTAGACGGGCCGAGCCGTAACAAGTTATGCTATGTTAAAGATGCCATGAATGTCTTATGAATGATGAAGCATGTAGAGTATTTTACTTTATGAATGGGCTTGTACCGGACCGAAGTATGGGTCCAAGGGATGGGCACCTTAAGAACGCCCCGATTCCGGACTACCGACTATGCTGTCCACGGTTCTGGCACTACCGTAGCTGTGCAACAGGGATGGGCACCTTAAGAACGCCTCGGTTCGGGGACTACCGACTATGCTGTCCTTACCCTAGTAGGTCGAGGCTAGCTACCTCGTATTTACTTAGGGATGCACGCTTATGATGTATGTATGTGGTACAAGCCAGGGCCCAATGATATGATGAATATGTTTAAGCATTAAAAGTATGTTTTTAAAAAGTTAAGCATCCTTATGTATATGCATTCTCCTCATGCATTCATTCATGTTATGCATTATGCTATGTTAACAAGATTTGATGCTTACTCTTCATGTTAAGAAAGATGCATGAGAAAAATTGATCTATGCCATGATTATGTTAAAAGGATGCTCATATGCTATGATAAGAAGTATGCCTATGTATCATGCCATGCTAGGAACGTTTATGATGTTTATGTCATACCATGTAGCATGCCATGTTTAGAATGTTTACTATGTTTACATTTATGCCATGTCTCATGCCATGATAGGAATGTTCACTTATGTTTATGATCATGCCATGTTCAATATATGATAAATGATTCAAGTTGTTATGACCTAAGTAGAGCACTAAGTATGTTAATGTTTTATGTGCTCATTATGAAATGATGAATGGTTTTTGTGAGTAGGAAAGAGTCTTACTAAGCCTGTGTGCTTATAGTCTTATTTCCTTATACCGCAGATCATTCCAGGGGACAATGATGGAAGCAGCAGGAGGGCAAGAAAACATGTGTGTGGTAGTGACTTGGCCCAGGAAACTCTATGTTTATCGTTTATGCTAGATCTTGACTTTGGTCTCTTATATGCTTGAATGCTTGAATAATGACTTACAGAACTCTATGATAAGATGTTAAGTATGATATGATATGACATGATATGATGTTTAAGTATGAAGTCAATATGCCAAGGTTCCTATGTCATTATGTTAAGGATGTTAGTAGGGCATGTATAAGTTAAAGAAGTTATTCCGCTGCCTTATGATGTCTACATGCCTTAAGTATGTTAACGTAACGCCGCTTAGGAAAAAAAAAAAGCCGGTGTTACACCCTTGGCCTACCTCCGGATCTTCTACCGTTTCCATCGGGTCCTCTTCTTCTATCTCGGGAACCTCCTCGGCTATTTCGAGGTCTTCCTCGAGCATCCCGGGGTTTTCCTCAAACATCTTGAGCATCTCGGGATCTTCCTCAAGCATCTCGGGGTCTTCCTCGATCATCGGGTGTTCCTCAAACATCTCGAGCATCTCGGGATCTTCCTCATACATCTCGGGGTCCTTCTCATACATCTCGGGATCCTCCTCATACATCTCAGGATCCTCCTCGTACATCTCAGGATCTTCCTCAGAGTCCCCCAGATACTCTGGAAACACATGGTAAAGAAGTTGCCTACATAATTCCGTATATGAAATACGACATCCATGCTGCCCCCAGATTTGACAAGCAACTTCTTTCGCACGATTGGGCAATGAACGGAGCAACGCTCCAATCCTATGGTCATCCATGATTGGAAACCCTTCCTGCTCGAGTTTCCAGAACAATCGGTCCAACTTCCTCATATTGCCTTGGATCCCAAGGACCGGACTATACTCCACCTCTTCTATTTGCTCCACCAGCTCACGACTCTGCCCATGATAACGACTCATGGTGCCGATCTCATGCAACATCTGGAATTGGAAAAAAAAACACAGTCAGTACATAACTGACAAACCAGTACAGAACTAGTTTTTTTTTCAATTCACAAATATACATAGAGAGAAGCACACAAGGTAAGAAAATCGGTTTCCTTTACTTTAGTAGTTACTAAGTAGTTTTTTTTTCTACACCTATATCAACTCTAAAGTATTTGCTTCATAAAGAAAATATCTTTCATAGTTACATATCCTAAAGTACTTTTCATCATAAAACATCGTTCATGCTTGCATATTCTAGAATCATAGGAGAACATAAGGTATCCTAAAAGTACTTGCTGTAATAAGATATGCGTAGAGGTACTTACTTGGAAGCTGCAGGAAGGAGGCTTGATGTGTGTGTAGTGAGATGGCAACTGCTCTGATACCATCCTGTAACGTCCGCTTTTTTTTTTCCTAAAGCGACCTTATGCTAACATACGTAAGGGCATGTGAACATCGTAATGCAGCGGAATAAGTTAAACTTACACATACATGCACCTAGCTATCCTTCCTAACATAGTGACATGGGAACTTAGCATTATTAATATCATACTTATCATCATGTCATGAAGTCACATAAGCCATCCATAGGCACATAAGTAGCAAACGTAAAGGTTTAGCATAAGACTTGTAATTATATCTTTTTCTTGGCCAAGTCACTACCACACACACGTTCCTGCCCCTCTTGCTGCATCCTCATCGTCATCCTGCTTGATCTACGGTATAAGGAACATAAGACTATAAACACATAGGCTTAGTAAGACTCTATCCTACTCACTATAACCATTCATCAAATTAATCATAAGCACACGGAACATGAACATAACTTGGTGCTTTACATGGACATAAGCATCTAAAATCACTTAGCATGACATAGTACTTGTATAGTATATAAACGTAAAATACATTTAACATGGCATCTAACATGGCATAAACATAAATATAAGTATACTTAACATGGCATGATACATGGCATAAACATGAATATAAGTATACTTAACTTGGCATGATACGTGGCATAAACATAAATATAAATATACTTAACATGACATGATACATGACATAAACACAAATATAAGTATACTTATCATGGCATGATACATGACATAAATATAAATATAAATATACTTAACATGGCATGACACATGGCATAATTTCTGACATAGCATATGGGCATCTTCTTAACATACACATAAACATAAGACGTTCACTATCATACATAATTCTTATCATGAAACATAAGCATAAAACATTACTATCCTGGCATAATGCATAACATGAATGAATGCATGAGTCAAATGCATATACATAAGGATGCTTAACTTTTAAAATCATACTTTTAAATACTTAAACATAATCATCACATTATTGGGGTCCCCGGCTTGTACCACATACATACATCATGTGTGTGCATCCCTAAGTAAATACGAGGTAGCTAGTCTCGACCTACTAGGGTAAGGACAGCTACGGTAGTCCCAAAACCGTGGACAGCATAGTCGGTAGTCCAGAACTGGGACGTTCTTAAGGTGCCCATCCCTGTTGGATAGCTTCGGTAGTCCCAGAACCGTGGACAGCATAGTCGGTAGTCCAGAACCGGGGCGTTCTTAAGCTTCCCATCCCTTGGACCCATACTTCAGTCCGGTACAAGCTCATTCATAAGGTAAAATTACTTTACATGCTTCATCATTCATAAGAATTCATAGCATACTTAGACATAACATAGCTTTGTTACATGAAGCATGACATAAAGCATACTTGACCTTTCATTATTCATACTTAATGCTTAGCATCATTATGCCTTAAAGGCATAAGCATTATCTTCATTCATAAAACTTGGCATGCTTACATAAAACATCATTCTTGTTCATAGTGCTTGCATTAACTTTATTCATAAAACATGGCATGCTTACATAAAATATCATTCTTGTTTATAGCGCTTGCATGATCATGGCATATAAGGTAAGCATTGCATTATATTCATAGAACATGACATGTGTACATAGATCATCATCCTATTCCATAGAGCTTGCATGATCATGATACATAAGGTAAGCATTGCATTTCGTACATAAGCATAGTATCTATCACAAGCATGCATAGGTAGGGCTTCTATAAATATGCTACAAACTATCTAAGTGCATGACATAGAACATAAGACATACATGAATAAACCCTATTAAGCATGGCATCTAACATAAACAGACCAATATGAAACATAGTACTTAAGGATAGGGTTATAGGTAACATAATTTCTACCACATGCTTGAACCTTTATATACACATCCTAAAAAGCCATAACCCGTCATTCTTAAAACCCTAACTCCACCTAAACCCCATTTACATAGCTTGGCCGAAACTTGTAAGGGAGGAGTTCCATCATTCAAATGACATGTCAGGTAGCATAAGCAAAAGGAACAACCATACATTACCTATAAGGCCCATTAGGGCTCATGATTAGAGTTAACCTTAACTTTTAGCCCTACTTCTTAGGGTTGGCAGAAACTTACAAGGCCATGGGCACATGGAAAAATTTCATAAAATTCCCAATTAAACATTAAACACCAACCATACCATACCATAGGGGGCTTTGGAACCCACACTTGAAGTAAACCCTAACTTTTAGCCCTACTTCTCATCTTGGCCGAAACTTGTAAGGTTGCAAGGCCTTGTGAAAATTCACATAAATCGCCTTCAACCTCCCCTTGTATCATGAGGATACACAAGGTACATACTTGAAGGGTTAGGTCCAATCCTAACCATGGAATCATGGTGAAGGTCCCAAAACCTAAAGGGTCTTAGGGTTCCCTAAAAATCCCCCAAAATTATATTTTATTCTATATTCATCATGAGAACACATTAGAAAGCATGAGTGAGGTTTTTAACATCACCTTGGACCCAAAACCTAAGGTGGCCGAAAGTTTTAGGATTAGGGTTCATGGTTTCTGATCCTGTCGACAAGCGAAGATCGGTTTTCCTTCGGATGACTCGGTCTAACCAAGACAACCCAGTCTGCAGTATCTCGGGGGTCCGACCCAGGCTCAAATAGGAGTTCCGACTCAAGTCACTCAGCTCGGACCAAAATGAGACTCACAATATGATGGTGTGGTTGCAAAATGGCAGCGATCCCCTCTACAGAGCCATATGGGGGGTTTATATAGGGGAGAGGTAACTCTCTGCTGTGTCAGGGCTGGCAAATCTCATTAAGGAAGGGTCAGTTGACCAATTATGATAGTGACAGCCGTATTAATGCTGTGAGACTGCCACAGCCGCCTGACACCCTACCTAATCTATCTCTTCTGTCCCCCGTTAACTCTCGGCGGCTCTGTCAGGTAATGATTATGACTATTTGATAGGAATGGCCTATAATTGTTCGGTCATCCTAGCGTGATAGCGAGTGCCTGACTCCGAGGGCCGACCCCGAGTGCCCGACCTCGGGTAACCGACCTCGAGTGTCCCGACCTCGGATGACCAACCCCGAGTGCCCGACCTCGGGTGACCGACCCCGAGTGCCTGACCTCGGATGACCAACCCCGAGTGCCAGACCTCGGGTGACCGACCCCGATTGCTCGACCTCGAGTGATCAACCTCGAGTGTTCCGACCTCGGGGGACCGACCCCGAGTGTCCCGACCTCGAGTGTCCAACCTTGAGTGCCAGACCTCGGGTGACCCTTAGCCCGGCTTATTTACTACAAGTTCGGAGCGGCAATCGAACCCGATCGAGCCCTTGAACCTTCTAAGAAATCATTCACCCGGATCACAAGCCTTCCTTTCAAGTCTAGTCGAAGGAGGAGTTCGGTCCGACTGACTAAGCTCCCTGCTCGGTCGGCTTGCCTCTTTTTCGTCTTCCCGCGCGTCACATCGTACGGTTAATCCTCTTCTTTAAATGTCGTATCCTCCATCAAATCCCCATTAATGCAAGGCCACGTGTCATTTCCCGACTGGAGATCTCTAGTAACGAAGCGTCACTGGTATGGTTCGTGCGACGTGCGAGCGAAGCTTCGAGGTCTGGGAAATGGCAGAGATCGGACGGTGAGGAGTCCGCCCCGCCATATTCCTTCCCTCCATCGGACGGCCCTCCTGGTTTTACCGGTGGTATAAATAGACTTAACTCCTCATTTTACCCCTTTTTATCCCGACCTTTGCCTTCTCTCTGACTTTTGTCCGATCTCCACCACCCGACCTTCTCGATTCCGGCGAACAGTGCTTTCGTCGAACTTCGATTTTAGGTACTTCTTTTCTTTGCCGAGCCTCTGCTGTGCCTTTTCCGACTTCGTTTTGATGGCCGAATCGTCTGCGCCCCCCGAGCCTTGGTATTTAACTACCCGTTCTTCACTAACCTTAGGTCAGCTAGAAACCCTGCGTATAGATTACCTAATCCCCGAAGACCACGCCATGACCCTTCCCGACCATCGGGGTCGGCCGCACGAGCCCCCCTTAAGTTATTTCACCATCTTTTCTGATCAACTATTGGCCGGTCTGCGCTTTCCCCTACATCCCTTCATTCGCGAGATCTGTCGCTACTTCTAGCTTTCCTTGTCTCAATTGGCCCCCAACTTGATCTGAATCTTGTGCGGAACCGTGATCATCTTCACCGCCCATAAAATCCCTCTGAAACCTCGGGTGTTCCACTATTTCTACTATGTCAAGAAATAAGAACCCGGGAATTTCTACTTCCAAGCTCGCATTAACTCAGCCTTCTTAGAGAAGGTCCCTTCATCCAATAAGGGCTGGAAATCTCACTATTTCTATATCCAATCCATCCCCCGACCGAACTGGCCTACCGCGTGGATAGAGAACCTGCACGATCACCAACAATTGCCTAAGAACCTTCGTTCAGATCCGGGCTACCGGTCAGCCTTCTCCAAGCTCGGGGGAGCCCGATATCACGCGGGCAAGCTACTGATCGACGGTATGCTGTATCTCTTCCAGCTGAGCCAGGCCCCAGCGGAGCTACCCGGCACCCTTGGTAAGTCTTTGTTCAGTTTGTAGGGTTGTTAATGCTAACTAAAACTTTCTCTTTCGTGCAGCCGAGGTCATGTATAGTGCCCGGGTTGATGCCGTACTGGAGAGAGAGGAAGAAGCAATGGAGGCTTTGGCCGCCCAGCTAGCGGCTGCTCGGGCGGTACCACCAGTAATCATTGCATCGGATCCCGAGCTGCCGGCAACTGCAGCAAACGACCCAGGGGAGAGTCTTCCGACCGGGGATTCGGGAGCGACGCCTTGGGTAGCGGGTGAGGGGACATCCGCCCAGGCAGAGGAAGAAGAAGAGGAAATGTACCAGGCAACCTCCACTAGCTTGGTCCGAAAGCGCCGTCGGCTGGTCCTCCGCTTAGGTACGCCTACACCCCTATCACCGACCGAGGGGGGTCAGGTCGCGGTGCTTTCTCAGCCCGATCAAGCTATGTTCAGCCCTCGGGCTCAACTCCTGTCTTAGCTGTTGCCCGACCTGACCCTCGGGGTTCGACCCAGTCAACCCCCACTCGGGAGCCCGAACTCCTATCACCATAGTAGTGCCAACCGATCCGTCAACCTCGGGGACAACGCTGAGTCTCCAGGTCCCTCAGACGGGCACCGCAAACATTGACGCCATAGAAGCTCTGCTATCCATGCATTCTCCTTCGAGGTCGGCTATGGACGTTCAGGTGCCTTCAGCCACTATTCTAACTCCGACAGTCTAGCCCCAGGCACTTAACCTGCACGGCATGTTGGTCTCGAGATGGGAGGAAGGATGGACGGCGTCTTTCGCGATGGATCCCGTCAGCCTGGCTGACCACTTCTTCATGGGGATGACTCAGGTACCTCCCCCATCATTTGATTAGTTATACATATCCTTATGTCTTTCTTGTCGTTTCGCAGCAATGGGCGTTGAGCCATGCAGTCAGCCAGGCGCTGGTCACCAACACTAGGGAGCGTCGAGTGGCCGAAAGAAGAGTAAGAGACCTGGAGGCTAAAGTGGCGCAATGCACCCTTCCTCCAGGCGACGAGGGGCTAGACCAGCTTCGTTCAGAAATAACTGCGCTGAGGTTGCGCATATCAGAGTTGGAGGTCGGTTCGGAAGAAGAGCAACGGTTGTTGGCCCAGTCTGTAGTGGAGACGGAGCGCCTATCTAACCGGGTGGCTCATTTGGAGGGCGAGAATAAGATTCTCAAGGCCCGGTATACCCGAGCCCATTCCGACCTGGCTAAGAAAACAACAGACGCCAATGGATATCAACGGAAATTGAAGGAGTCGGACGCCGCCCATCACCAAACTCAGCTTGCTCTGAAGAACAAAGAGACGGAGCTGGCCGCCCAACAAGAGGCCTTTCAAGGTTTGGAAGCTCAACTAGTGAACAGGGAAGCTCAGCTGGCCGCTCGGGAGACCGCCATCCAGGGGAAGGATACCTAGCTTGCTTGGAAGGATACTGAGTATGCTCGGCTCAAGAAGGAGTTGGAGGACTATAAGTCGACCGAGTCCGCCCGGATTGAAGCAGCCCGGGTGGCCTATATTCAGTCGGACTCCTTCTTGAATCAAGTGGCCGAGCGGACTGGTGGCATGATCCTGTACGGCGCGAAGGGCGCCATCCAGCAGCTGATTGAAGCCGGCCACCTTCCCGCGGACCTTCCCCCCAATGTGGTGAAGCCGAGGCAGATCAATGCGTCGATTCCCGAAGACGCCTTCCCCCCGTTTTCTTAGATTAGGTTTTTTCCTTCTGCTGTTTTGCAATGACTTGGCCGTTGGACCTTAGAGAACTTATGATGTCTTGTGATGTTTTAGGCTGACTTGGCCCTTAGGGCTTAATTTTGCAACGGCCTCGGGCCTTTTCTCATTTACCTTAACTGGTTATGCCCTTGCATTACAGGCTTTCAACCTCGCGTTTGCTCGTTTACTATGCTTAAGATTTTTATTGAGTATCGCCCATTCAGTGTGGCCGACCTATTCCGCAAGGGCCGACCTCTGAACCGCACCGTGAATTTTCATTAAGAGTTGATCGTTCAGGACGTTCATACCGTTCCTCTTAGTTCGATTTCATAAGCCAAGCAGGAAATTTTTCTAAGTGTCAGGCGTTCAGTGTATCTGTGTTCTCAGTCATTCAGCTAGGCCGTTACCCGGGTTCGGGCCTATTGTTCAATCGGGTTAGTACCCTGACTTAGCGTTCTATCTTGCTTCCGACGAGTTAACCTTATCGTCGAAGCCGAGTTAGTTTGCGTGCTTTGGTTCGACTAGTTTAGCTTTATCAAGCTGACCTTCTATCCCTTTTGTCCCTCGGAACGTGGGGAGCCACGTCCTGGCAGTGAAGATCACAGAAATGTGTTAATTCGTATTTCCCTTAAGCAAGAGTCTGGACACCATCTGACTTACCCTTATCGAGCGTGGATCGCCACGCCCGAACGGGCCCGACCGAACGTGGAACGCCACGCCCGATCGGCGCCGAGTCCGGTGGGTGCGTGAGAGCAAGCCCACTTATAACTTGCCTTAGCAAGAGTCTGGACACTGTTCGACTTACCCTGACCGAGCGTGGATCGCCACGACCGACCGGGCCCGACCGAATCGTGGAACGCCATGTCCGATCGGCGCCGAGTCCAGTGGGTGCGTGAGAGCCAGCCCACTTATAACTTGCCTTAGCAAGAGTCTGGACACCGTCCGACTTACCCTGACCGAGCGTGGATCGCCATGCCCGACCGAGCTCGACCGAACGTGGAACGCCACGCCCGATAGGCGCCGAATCCGGTGGGTGCGTGAGAGCAAGCCCACTTATAACTTGCCTTAGCAAGAGTCTAGACACCGTCCGACTTACCCTGACCGTGCGTGGATCGCCACACCCGGCCGGGCTCGACCGAACGTGGAACGCCACGCCCGATCGGCGCCGAATCCGGTGGGTGCGTGAGAGCAAGCCCACTTATAACTTGCCTTAGCAAGAGTCTGGACACCGTCCGACTTACCCTGACCGAGCGTGGATCGCCACGCCCGACCGGGCCCGATCGAACATGGAACGCCATGCCCGATCGGCGTCGAGTCCGATGTGTGCGTGAGAGCAAGCCCACTTATAACTTGCTGTAATTGTCTTTTGGAGAGTTGGAGTTTTTGTCATCATTTTTTCTAAGTACAGTTACAAGAATCATTTCTCTCCACTCTCCTCATGGTACAATCTTAGGTGCACTGCACTCCAGGGTCTTCCGAGCCGTTTGCCTTGAGCATCTTGTAGATAGTATGCTCCTGATCCCAGCGCTTCGACTATCAGGAAATGGCCACTCCATTGAGGCTCCAACTTGCCTACTTCCCCGACTGGCTTGACTCTTTTCCATACCTTGTCTCCTACTTGGAAACTACGGGGTATGACCTTCTGGTTGTATTGGCGTCCCATTCATTGCTGGTAGGCGATCATGCGTACTGCAGCCTTGGCTCGGACCTCCTCAATCAGATCTAGCTCCGCCCGTCTTTTGTCTGCATTATCTTCCCCGTATAGATGCCTTTTGTCAGATTCACAGCCGACCTCCATGGGCACCACAGCTTCACTACCGTGTACTAACTGGAAGGGTGTGCACCCTGACCCTTCTTTAGGAGTGGTCCGGAGAGCCCACAGAACATCAGGTAGCTCGTCCACCCAGGACCCCCCGACCTGGTCCAACTTGGCTCTGAGTCCCTTCAGAATCTCTCTATTAGCTACCTCGGCCTGACAGTTACTTTGGGGGTATGCCACTGAGGTGAAGGTCTGTTTGATTCCGAACTCCTTGCACCCCTCTCTTATTATCCGACCTTGAAATTGCCGACCATTATCCGACACCAGCTTGTGCGGTATGCCATATCGGCATAAGATATTCTGCCACAGGAACTTCTTCACTGCTTGTTCAGTAATCCGGGCTAAGGCCTCTGCCTCAATCCACTTAGAGAAATAATCCACTGCCACCAGCAAGAACTTCTTCTGACCGGCTGCCCTGGGGAACGGTCCTACTATGTCCATGCCCCACTGGTCGAAGGGATAGGACACAGTGGAAGCTCTCAGCATCTCGACAGGTTGGTGCGATAGATTCTGATACTTCTGACAAGAAAGGCAGGAAAGAGCCAATCTCTCAGCATCCTTCTGGAGGGTCGTCCAGAAGTAACCTGCTAGTAAAACCTTCCGAGCCATTGACTGACCTCCTGAGTGGTTTCCACAGGACCCCAGGTGTACTTCTCGTAGCACATAATCTGCATCTTCTTCTCCCAGGCATCTGAGCAGTAGTCGGGAGAAGGCTCGCTTGTACAGCGCGTCTCCTATCAGAGTAAACCTGGCCGCCCTTATCTTGAATATCCTGGCTTGCTCCGAGCTGACCGGAAGAGTCCCTTCCTTTAGATAGGTTATGAATGGGGCTCGCCAGTCTCCTTGTACTTCCATTTCCGCTTCTCTTTCCACCTGGGCTACCAGCATGACTTGAGGTGACGGTTTGTGAAAGACCCAGGGATGGACCGAGTTGGCTAGCCTAGCTAGTTCGTCAGCCTTGGCATTATCCCCTCGAGGGATCTGTAAAACCCGGACTTCTTGAAACTCTGCTTGTAATTGCTTGTAAGCCTCCACATAAGCTTGTAACTTCTCATCATTGAACTCGAACTGCCCGGTCACCTTCCAAGCCACCAGCTGGGAGTCCGAGTGCAGGATGACCCTAGTGGCACCCACATGTTTGGCCGCATGCAGACCTGCCAAGAGGGCTTCGTACTCTCCCTGATTGTTAGTAGCTGGATACTCTAGGCGTACAGCCAAGTGTAGTGAGCTTCCGTCAGGGGAGACCAACAAGACTCCCACGCCACTCCCTGCCCGAGTGGCTGACCCATCCACATAGATCTTCCATATTTCTTCTTCTTCTTCTGCATGGAGCTCGCTTAGGAAATCAGCCAAGGCCGAAGCTTTGATAGCAGTTCTGGGCTGGTACTGAATATCATATTCGCTCAGTTCAGTTGTCCATTTGACCATCTGACTTGAGACTTCAGGGTTGATCAACACCTTCCCGAGTGTGCTATTGGTCAGCACTCGGATAGGATGAGCCAAAAAGTATGGTCGCAATCGCCGAGCCATCAACACGAGGACATAAGCAAATTTCTCGAGTGTAGTATACCTACACTCGGCCTCCTTAAGTAAGTGCCCAAAGAAAAAGACCGGTTGCTGCTCGGTCTCCTTCTGGGTTACAAGCACAACACTCACAGCTCCCTCAGTACCGGATAAATAAACATACAATGGTTCCCCTTCTTCAGGTTTAGCTAATACTGGCAGACTGATCAAGTAAGTCTTCAATTCTTCGAAGGCCTGGTCACATTCAGCATCCCATTGGAACTTAGTGGCCTTACGCAGAATCTTGAAGAACGGCAAACTTCTGTCAGCTGATCGGGAGATGAATCGGGACAAGGCAATGATTATCCCCGTCAAGCGCTGGACTTCGCTTAGGTTTTTGGGAGCAGGCATGTCCAGCAGAGCCTTCACTTTGCTTGGATTAGCCTCTATCCCCCGCTCGGTCAGGATGTAACCGAGGAATTTACCACTCTTAGCTCCGAATAGGCATTTGGCTGGATTAAGCTTGAGGTCATACCTCCTAAGAGTGCAACAGGTCTCTTGCACATCTGCTATCAGATCGGCAGCTCGGAGGGACTTGATCAGGATGTCATCCACATACACTTCTACGTTCTTCCCGAGCTGCTCCTTGAAGACCCTGTTCATCAACCTCTGATTGGTCGCCCCAGCATTCTTGAGTCCGAAGGGCATAACAGTGTGGCAATAAGTACCCTCCGCTGTGACAAAACTGACCTTCTCTTGGTCATCCAGGCGTAACGGGACTTGGTGGTATCCTTGATAGGCGTCCAACATGCAGATAAGCTCGCTTCCCGCGGTGGAGTCTTCTATCTGGTCTATTCGGGGAAGTGGATAGCAATCCTTGGGACAAGCTTTATTAAGGTCCCTGAAGTCTATACACACCCTCCACTTATCGCATGTCTTGGAGACCAGCACCACATTGGATAGCCAGGCAGGAAATATCATTTCTCGGATGTGTCTTGCTTTTAACAATCTTTCCATCTCAGCCTGAATAATCTGATTCTGCTCAGGGCTGAAGTCTCTTTTTCTCAGCTTTACAGGTCGGGCATCCGGGTAAACATGCAACTGGTGCTCCATGACCTCGGGCATGACCCCTTTCAGATCTTGCTGGGACCAGGCGAAGACATCTTGATTTCGAGTCAGACATTCTATCAGTTGTTGCCGGAGGTCGGGCCGTAGCCCCGGGGCTATTCTTACCCGGGTCTCTTCTCGGTCAGGCAATAGCTGGACCTCTTCTTTTTCTTCTATCAGCTCAGCCCAGGGAGAGGGCTGAGAAGACTGCACCATGTTACAGTTGTAAGGTGGGGCTCGATTGGTCTTCCTGACCTCTACCCGGACGTCGTCCACATAACACCGGCGGGCAACCTTCTGATCTCCTCGAACCTCGCCGACCTGATCACCCACCGAGAATTTGACCTTCAAGTAGAATCTGGACATCACCGCTCGGAATTCATTTAGGGCTGGTCGGCCCAGGATGGCGTTATAGGCTGAAGGTGCGTCTACTATCA
Organism: Boesenbergia rotunda; assembly: GCA_024364735.1. NCBI lineage: Eukaryota > Viridiplantae > Streptophyta > Magnoliopsida > Zingiberales > Zingiberaceae > Boesenbergia > Boesenbergia rotunda. Next base: position 152,257 of record JAGFNQ010005432.1, on the reverse strand, counting down.
GGAAGGTAGACCACCTGGTCCTTCTTAAATGTTCCTCGCCGAGTGATATGGCCAGCTTGATCTGCCCTGGTGGTTGGACCTCGTTTCCCATGAATCCAAATAAGGGTGTGGCCATGGGCTGCAGCTCAGTCATTTCAATCTGCAATTGGTCAAATGCCTTCAAGTATAAGATATTCATAGAACTGCCTGAATCCACTATGGTACGATGGATTTGATAGTTGGCTATGACCGCCGTGATGACCAGGGCATTATCATGCGGTACTTCTACTCATTGTAGGTCTACGAGACCGAAGTTAATCTGCGGCCCCTGAGCTTGGGCAGAACTGCAGCCCACTTGATAAATGTCAAAGCGCCGAACCTGCGATTTTCGAGCCCTGTTGGAATCTCCATAGGTGGGTCCGCCCGAAATGACGTGGATGGACCCGTGCACAGAGTTTTGTTGATTAGCCTGCTCCTCGTTGGCATTCCCCCGTCCGGGGGAGCCGGGGGTCGGGAACAGTTGTCTTGTTGTAGAGGCAGTCGGTTGAACAGGGGACTCGGATTGACTCGGCGGTGCTCTCCCTCGACCTCGACCTCCTCCTTGGTGAGCCCCTCTTGGACTCCCTCGGCCAGCGTGGCCCCGACCTCTGCCGGCCTGCCAACAGTCCTGAAGGTCATGCGTATGGCTGTTATGGAAGGGAGTCGAAAATGCTCTTCGGGATCAGTAGCTCCTCCGTATTCAGTGATGGACGGGAGTCGAAAATGCTTGGGCAGCGGCTCATGTAAGATTTAGCTGGAGAAGGGGAACCCTGTGCGCTCGGTTGTGGTCGGCACAAGGGGAGCCTTCCCTTTGTTAGCTCTGGTATGGCTAGATGTAGCTTCATGAGGGTTCGATGTTCCTGCTCCTTCCGCCGGGCCGAACAGCGTCCGGTGGAAATGACGACTATCTTCCTGTTGAACCCTTCCTTCGGTGCCCACACGAGCAGTCTACTCGGCCAGGCCCGGCTGAGCGGGTCGAGTGGCCGCTTGCTGTGCCTCCACCAATTTCCTGGCTCTAGCTTCTATTAGCAGATCCAAGTGTTCCTGTGAAAGAGTAACAGTCACCCGGTTGGATTCACTCTTCTTCTTCTTTCGATCAGGCAGGAATTCCCATAGACGGCGCCAAATTTGATCCTGTCCACAAGCGAAGATCGGTTTTCCTTCGGATGTCTCGGTCTAACCAAGACAACCCGGTCTACAGTAGCTCAGGGGTCCGACCCGGGCTCAAATAGGAGTTGCGACTCAAGTCACTCGGCTCGGACCAAAAAGAGACTCACAATATGATGGTGTGGTTGCAAAATGGCAGCGATCCCCTCTACAGAGCCATATGGGGGGTTTATATAGGGGAGAGGTAACTCTCTGCTGTGTCAGGGCTGGCAAATCTCATTAAGGGAGGGTCAGTTGACAGATTGTGTTAGTGACAGCCGTATTAATGCTGTGAGACTGCCACAGCCGCCTGACACCCTGCCTAATCTATCTCTTCTGTCCTACCTTAACTCTCGGCGGCTCTGTCAGGTAATGATTATAACTATTTGATAGGAATGACCTATAATTGTTCAGTCATCCTAGCGTGATAGCGAGTGCCTGACTCCGAGGGCCGACCCCGAGTGCCCGACCTCGGGTAACCGACCCCGAGTGTCCCGACCTCGGATGAGCAACCCCGAGTGCCTGACCTCAGGTGATCGACCCCGAGTGCCCGACCTCGAATGACCAACCCCGAGTGCCCGACCTCGGGTGACCGACCCCGAGTGCTAGACCTTGGGTGACCGACCTTGAGTGTTCCGACCTCGGGGGACCGACCCCGAGTGTCCCGACCTCGAGTGTCCGACCTCGAGCGCCAGACCTCGGGTGACCCTTGGCCTAGCTTATTTACTACAAGTTTGGAGCGGCAATCGAACCCGACTGAGCCCTTGAACCTTCTAAGAAATCATTCACCCGGATCAGTTTCTTTTCAACATAAAATCCCAAACAAAACTTCATATCATGATAAACTTCAAGGATAACTAATATACCACAGGTGAGGGAGTCTTACCTTAGACTATCTTGGTTATAGACCTTAGATTTGGGAGAAGGATGAAGACCTTGTTGCCTTTTGACCACCTCTAGCCTTTGTAACCTTGAACAAAAACCTTGGATCTTGAAGGAGAGGCCTTCTTGGGAACTTTTCCCAAGGGAAAACCCTCCTATGGGGTTCGGCTAGAAGGATGACGAAGAAGAAGGGGAGAGGCTTGGTGGATGAAGAGAAGAGAAATAACTCTTAAGTGTTAAGTTATCTCTCATTTATACACAATGAAGAGGGGCAAGTGAATAGACATGGTGCCTCCTCTCATGGTGACTCTTCACCTCCTTTAGCCTTAACAATAATCCACTTCATTCCCTCATAGCACTCCCTTGCTAGGTGAATTGGTTAGTGTATGCATGGTGGTACAAGAGGTCCAAGATTCAATCCTTGGTGCATGCACTTTATTTTTTTTATTTTATTATTATTATTTTTTTCTTTTATTTTATTATTTCAAAAATTCTCTTAAAACTCACCCATAATCATGCTAATATTCTTCATTAAAACCCATTTATATTTATATTACATTTTACCTAAAATCTACCAATATCCATGGTACTAACAAGCCCATATAAGGCCCATTAGTACTTAGTTTCTCAATTTAAATGAGAAAAATCATGGATTTCTAGGGTAAGGTTCGTACTAATATCTCTAGGTCCCTCGGAAATTTATCTAGGCATGATCAATATTTTAAAGAAAATATTAAGAAAATTTTCCGGGTCGTTACAGATCGTCGCCCACACGATGTCCAAGAAGGGAGGGCATACAATAGAAGATCGCGAGGTAAAAGGGAAGGTATAACTTCTCCTTTGGTTCCTTTGATTTCTATTATTTCATGTGTTGTTAATTAATTATCTTATAGTTAATTATTTATTAATTAATTATGATAATTAATTGTCTTGGACTCTGATGATAAACATAAAAATCGGCGATCCACTTATCGTCTATTCTGCGACTAATCGGTAGGACGAGATTGATTGCTAGAACAACTTGGTTGTTCAAGCCTTCGCTCGAATCGGTTAGCATGATGATGAGCCAGTCGTTTGAGAAATAGGTCTCCATTCGGATTAAAAATTTTAATCCATGGACATGGAGAGGTTTCCCATACGCGACCTAAAATCCATGACCATCAATTGGTATCAGAGCCAATGGTTTCCAATTTTGTGTGTTTTGGATTCTGTTACATTTTGCACTTTATCATGTATTTTATTCTGCAGGATAATAGTAGGATGCGCGTAGGCTAACTCATTGGTTGCAGGCATAAGATTCCAACTATTATGGCTATAATAATGTTTGTTTGTGATTGGTTCTGCATGGTTGTAAATTTATTTGAATCCTAGGGTTGATGAGGCTAAATTTGATATTTAATTTTTGTAATTAAATACGTGTAACACCCGCCCTTCCCGCCTTACGATGTAGGCGAGAGGCGACGCTACGCGAACATACATATACGTATATGGAGATCTTAATGCAGCGGAATAATTTAAAATTTCCTACATATGCGTTTAAACCATGCAATTTAAAACTTGAATCATGTTGACTTTTCTTAGCTATCATTCTTAAACATGGTTACATGGTAAACTTAGCATTGTCATAACATAAGACATAGCATGGGAGACATAACATTCTTGAACATGCTTGCATTAAACATAACTTATCCTAACGTATTCTTGAACATGCTTGCATTAAACATATTGTTCTAAACGAACACATCATGATATAGCATGTTAACATCATAATTTAGCAATGATAAGTATAACAACAATGCACGATATAGGAATCCATATAAGTTGTTCATAAGTAACATAAGTAATAAAATCCTCCTAGTAAGTTGTTCTTTAGGAGAAATCATCATAAAGTATAGCATGATAACTAAACATGACAATGCAACATAAGACATATGACAATTATGAGTAATAGGATCTTTTCTTTTTCTTTTGCCATGTCACTGCCACACACACACACTTGCCCCTCCCGCTGCTTCCCTTATCTTTGTATCCTCTTGCTTGATCTGCGGTATAAGAAAATAAAACTTATAAGCACATTGGCTTAGTAAGACCCTTTCCTACTCACTAAAACCATACGTCACATATAGTCAATGGAATGAGCATATCATAAAGAGTGTAACATAAAACAAAAGTATATCAGGAGAAGGTATTCATAAAGAATTTGACATGAGGAGGCATATAGATGTACATGAAAACACATAATCATATGGAAGTGCTGAACATGTAATGAAAGTGCATATGGCATAAGAAGTACTTGACATAAACATAAGCACATAATATACTTGACATAGAGAAGTTCTTGACATAAAACATAAGCATATAAAATACTTGATATGGAATAGATGCATAACATGAATGAATACATGAATTTAAATCCACATAACATAAGGATGCTTATTTGAAAATCATAATTGTAAGTACTTAAACATAAATCTCAACATCGTAGGGGCCCCGGATTGTACCCATACATATATCCATCATTTGCGCGCATCCCTAAGTAAATACGAGGTAGCTAGTCTCGACCTACTAGGGTACTAGGTTACCTTCAACCTAGGGACATCTACGATAGTCCAGAACTGAGGCTTTCATAAGGAGCCCATCCCTGTTGGACAGCTACGGTAGTCCCAGAACCGGGGACAGCTACGGTAGTCCTAGCACCGAGGCTTTCATAAGGAGCCCATCCCTTGGACCTTACTTGGGTCCGGTACAAGCCTATCCATAAAGTAAAATAGCTTCACATGCTTCTTTTTGCATCATAAGAAATGCCCTTGGCATTCATCATTCATAGAACTTACATAGCATATTTAAAGACATAAACATGATTTTAATACATGAAGCATGGTGTAAAGCATACTTAGCATTTCATCATTTATAGTTAATGCATAACATCATTATGCCTTAAAGGCACAAACATAGACTTGATTCATAAGGTATGCCATGCACACATCATTATGCCTTAGAGGCATGAACATCATCTTCATTCATAAGGCATGACATACATACATACATAATTATGCCTTAAGGCATAAACATCATCTTAGTTCATAAAGGTTGCATGATCATGGTACATAAGGTAAGCATGCATAGATAAGTTTTTACATACATGGTACATATCACATAGCATACATGATCATGGTATCTATCATAAAGCATGCATGGGTAGGATCCAAGTGAATATGATACATACTACATAGGTTTATGACATTCAACATAAAACATGCGTACGTCTACATAACCATAATATACATATGTTCAAGGCATTTAACCTAATGCATGCATAATTCTACGTAAATATGATGCATACTTCACAACACATGTGTTCATGGTATCAGGTTTAAAACATTCATGAGTAAAACCTACTAAAATATGGCACCTAATATGAGCATATAAAGTCATGATGCATAGAACATAAAGTTAGGTTTTAGGGATCATAAAATTCATACAACATGCTTGAACATATATCTACATCATAATAAGCCATAAACAAGTACACTTGAAACGTTCGACTAACCCAAACCCTAGACATGGTGCTTGGCCGAAAGTTGTAGATGGAAGTCCCATTATTCAAGTAACATTTGATGTACCCTAAGTAACATAACACCTATACAATACATACAATGCCATAGGAAGCCATTAGAACACATGATTGGGGCTAACCCTAGTTCCTAGCCATGAATTGGGTCTTTGGCCGAAACCCTAGAGGAGTCACAAGTCCATCGAAAATTCATATAACTCACAATTAACCTCCATTGTATCATAGGGAATCATAATAGCATGCTTGGAGGATTAGATCTAATCCTAACTATGAAAGGCGAAAGGTGGCCGAAACTTCATGAGGGACTTAGGGTGCTACAAAAATTTCACAACTCACCATTCATTCTTATTTTATCATGAAAAAGCATTAGGAAATATAAGTGAGGTTTTAACATCATCCCAAACCCTAAAAGGGTGCTTGGCCAAAACTCCTAGGAAACCCTAAGTCCATAGTTTTCTCAACATAGATCCCTAACAATTCTTAAATCATGAAAGACAACATAAAAACTATTATACCACAGGTGAGGGAGTCTTACCTCTTGTTGTCTTCGTTATAAACCTTAAATAGAGAAAAAGTGATGACCTTCTTGACCTTAGAGCACCCCTTGCCCTTGTAGCCTTGTAGAAAACCTTGGATCATCAAGAGGGAGTCCTCTTGTGAAGTTTTCCAAGGGGAAAACTTCCCTTTTGGCTCACGGTAAGAAGGAGGAAGAAGAGAGAAGGGGAAGAGCCTTGGTGGAAGAAGAAAAGGAGAAAAGTAACTTAAGCCTCTTCACTTCTCATCCATCCCTTTTATACTAAGTGAAGGAGCATGGTGCCTCTTCACATGGTGCCTCTTCCACTTCCTTTAGCCTCAACTAAATTCTTCTTTCTTTCCCAATAGCACTCCCTTGCTAGGTGAATTAGTTAGTACATGCATGATGAGGCTTTGCCTCTATTCTAGGTCCAAGGTTCAAATCCTTGGTGCATGCACTTTCTTTTTATTCCATTTACTCTTATTTTTGGCAAGGCCCACATAAGAGCCCACCAAGAGTCATGCTAATATTCCTAATTGGAACTCATTTCTATTTATGTTAAAATTCTACCTAAGGTCCACTAATAGCCATGGTACTAGAAGAGCCCATGTAAGGCCCATTAGTACTTAGCTTTTTAATCTATATAAGAAATCAGGTTAAGGTTCATGATAGTATTCATATGTTACTCAAGAATCCATATAGGCATGATCAATATTTTAAAGAAAAATATTGAGAGGATTTTACGGGCGTTACAATCCCCCATACCTTGTGAAAGTTCATCCTTAATCTTAGAATAGCTCTGGGTACTTGCGTCTCATCTCGTCCTTGCGTTTCCAGGTGGCTTCCTAGAACCATTGACTTTGCCATTGAACATTGACTAAGGGTACCTCCTTGTTCCTTAGCTTTTTGACTTCCCGATCAAGGATCTGGATAGGTTGGCTTTCAAAACTTAGGTCCTCCTGAACCTGTACTATCTGCGGCTCGGTCACTTGGTCTGCGTTTGGAATACACTTTTTGAGCATCGACACATAGAACACGTTATGAATAGCCGACATCTCTTGGGGCAGCTCCAGCTCATAAGCCACCTTGCCGATTCTTTTCAGGATCTGGTACGGTCCTACATAACGCGGACTTAGTTTTCCTTTCTTCCCGAATCTCGTTACCCCTTTCATAGGGGCACTCTGAGGAATACCAAATCTCCAACATCGAATTCCAGGGGCCTACGTCGGACATTCGCATAATTCTTCTGCCGACTCTAAGCAGCTTATATTCGTTGTTGGATATTCTGTATAGCTCGGGTGGTGTCGTCGATAAAATCTGTCTTGAGCCCCATTTCCTTCTTTTCACCACCTTCGTACCAACAGATCGGAGACCTACATCTCCTCCCGTACAAAGCTTCATAAGGTGTCATTCCAATAGTAGCTTGGTAGCTATTATTGTAAGCGAATTTCGCTAAGCACAGATATCGGCACCAACTCCCTTTGAAATCTAGAGCACAAGCTCGCATCATGTCCTCCAGTACTTGATTCACTCGTTCAGTTTGCCAGTCAGTCTGAGGGTGAAAGACGGTACTGAACCGTAATTTAGTGCCAAGAGACTTCTGGACGCATTCCCAAAAATGTGAGGTAATGTGACCGTCCCTATCTGAGATGATGGTCTTGGGAACTCCGTGAAGTCTGATTATCTCCTTAGTATATAATTGAGCTAGTTGCTCAATTGAATAGGTCATCTTGATTGCTAGGAAATGAGCAGACTTCGTCAATCTATCCACAATTACCCATATCGCACCATATCCATTCGTAGTCTTGGGAAGTCCTGAAATGAAATCCATAGTGATATCTTCCCATTTCCATTCTGGAATTGGAAGTGGCTGCAGAACTCCTCCGGGTCGCTGGTGTTCCGTTTTCACTCGTTGGCAGGTCATGCAAGTGTTGACGTGCTGAGCCACGACCCTCTTCATACCGAACCACCAAAATTTCTCCTTCAAGTCTTGATAGATTTTGGTGGATGTCGGATGCATCGAGTAAGAGCTTCCGTGAGCTTCTGCTAATATTTCCTTCTGCAACTCTGGATCATTAGGGATACATAGACAATCCCTAAGGTATAAGACTCCACTATCGGCGATACAGAAACCATCGCCCTTTCCTTCTAGAATCTCCTGCTTAATTCTATGAGGACTTGAATCTCCTGCTTGATTCTATGAGGACTTGAATAACCATTTTGTTTTTCTAATATGTCGTCGAACAGCGTCGGTGATATAGTCATGGTAGACAGTCGTTCGAAAATGATCTCGACCCCGTAATTCATAATTTCTCTTTCGAGTGGGCAGGGTAATACCGATAAGGACATCAAGGTGGCACTAGACTTCTGGCTGAGTGCATCGGCCACTTTGTTTGCCTTCCCTGGATGGTAGAAGATCTCGCAGTCATAGTCCTTCACTAACTCAAGCCATCGACATTGTCTCATATTTAGGTCTTTCTGAGTGAAGAAGTATCGCAGATTCTGGTGGTCTGTTAACTCCGCCGGCCACGTTCAGGGCTATTTTGGGCCGCAACATCTTCAGCATAAGTCTGACCCTTTCTTTCTCGGTACCGACCAGCTCAGGGCATAGACGAGCCAGTCGGTTAAATTTCTTCATGACTTCATTGACTGAGAGGTTACCCTGTCAGAATTCCATGAACTCGTCGTAGGGTTTGTTGGTGACACGCATATTGAAGAATTCCTCGATGAATTCTGATTTGAAATCTGTCCACTTCATCTGGTTCACCTGTCTTTTGGCCTTGACCCATTCCCACCACATTCTAGCGTCCCCAGAAAGGCAGAATGATGCACACTTGATCTTCTCATGTTATGGCCAGTCCAGCAGCTCCATTGTACTTTCCACTGTCTTGAACCACGCTTGGGTGTCCCATGGTTTGCCAACACCCGAGAAATTTTTCGGTTTCAGCCTCAGCCACTGGATCAGATAAGCTTCTTGTCGTGCTACTGTGGCAGGGCCTGTCAGAGGGGTTTGCGTAACCGTTGGCGTGACTGGTATCACTGTAACACCCCACTAAAATTCCCTTCAATATTATCTCTAATATTGAGTGCGATTCATGAATAATAGTTAGAGTTGTTGGAATTTTAGTGTAAGTGTTAATAGGCCTTATATAGGCTCTAAATGGTAGGAATTTCAAATGGGTCTTAAATATCACTTCATTAGTTATCCTAATGGGCCCCATGAGGATAAAAGAAATAACACATCATGTAATGGGCCTTACTTTAGATGGGCTTGCAAAAGAATAATAATAAATAAAAAAATGTAATGATGTAGGTGCCAAGGATTGAACCTTGGACCTTAGAGATGTTGTAAGCCTTAAGAATGCATATGCAACCAATTCACCTAGCAAGGGAGTGCTATTAGGAGGATAAAGGAAATTGTAGATAGGTGTAAGGATTGTTGGGACCGGGTGCATGTCGACAAGGATACGAGTTCGTAAAATTTAAAATTTTTACGTGCAGCGGAAGAGTTTGCATAAAATAATTTCTTAAATTATTTTAACTTCGTATCTAGCATGCAACCTTATAGTGTATCGACATAATCATAAAATAAAAGTTTGCAAAAAGTAAACTAATTTACCAAGTACCTCGCGTAACTCGAAGTAAGGGACGAGATCCAACCGTAGCGTCCCTTGGAAGCTTCGCCTCTATTCGCGTCCACGCCGAGTTCTCTTCGGGATGACTTCGCAAAGTCACGAGTTTTGTGCCAACGAGAACTACTAGATTCTCTATAGGCACAACTTGAAAGATCAAGAGAGGAGTTAGAAACTAACCAATAAGAAGCAACGGAATCGAATTCCGAGAGGAGAGGAGTCGCTATCCGCTTCTTCTTCTTCTTGTTCGGGTTCTTCTTCTTCTAGTGGCTCACGGCAACACCTCCTTGGTGTTGTGATTGGGCGCCGGCCCTAGAGGAACTAGGGTGTGCCGGCCCTAGAGAGCTAGGGTGCGCCGGCCCTAAGGAAAGAAGAAGAGAAGGAGGAGAGAAGAGAAGAGAGAGAGGGAGAGCTCCAATAATAATCACTTGATTATTTTCGTTAGGAATAAGGGCTAGCCTTTGGTTCCTATATATAGTAGCAACTCCTTTGCTAAGTCTCCCTCTAAACCGAATTAACGGAATTAACGGAATTAGTTATAAGAAATTTATCTTATAAATTTTCTTATCGCTTATTCCGTTTAAGCCTAGTTTTATTATAACTAATTTATAATAAAACAAATTAGTTATCATAAGAAATTTATCCTATAAATTCTCTTATGAATTTTATTATAACTAATTTTATAATAAAACTAATTATTTATCATAAGAAATTTATCCTATAAATTCTTATGAATTAATTCCGTTTAAACCAAGTCTTTATTATAAATTAATTTATAATAAAAACTAATTCTTCTTCTCTTTAAATTATGGAATAAATTTTATAAGAAATTTATAAACTTTCTTATTATGGAAAAATCAATTCATAATTGATTTTATAAAATTAAAATAAACCCAATTCATGGATTATTTTAATCTTCCATAAAAGAATAAATTTCTATAAATTTATTTATATAAATTCCTTTATACAAATTTATTTATCCATAATTCATAAAATAAATCGTGCTTGATTTATCTTATTAATTAAACCAAATAAATTGATTTAATTCCCTTTAATGGCCGGCCACCACAAGGAGGGTTAATACCCTCTTTGGCCGGCCAAAACCGACCCGAACCGATCGTGAATTAAACTTATTTAATTCGCCCAAAAAGCCTTCAAAAGACTTAGCCATTTTAGTTTCCATTGCGCCTCTGATTAACTCAGATTCGACTTATTTCTCTTGATCGGAAAATCCAATTTTCAACTCGTTTTAAATCCCTCGGATTACTCGTAGTGCGTGTGACTAAATAGGCTTTCGATTTATGTTGGCCGTCTATAATCAACAAATTATAGAACGATCATGAGTGGCACCTAGTAGTACATCATGATCCCCAATTAATCGAAAGATCAACGGTTTGACCCCAGAAGAAATTATTCTGAAACCCTTCAGCAGCTCTAATGAATCGTGCCCCATTCCCTTCACCACCTTATACCCACTTGGTTCAGGACACGGTCTATGGTGTCAGTCCCCACTAGGCTGACTACGTCACACCTAGCCCAAGTAGTGCCTTTCTCGTCCTTTGGATTTCTAATTACTCTCATGTATTTTAGAGACTCGCACTCTAAACATGATATACTCTGGCCAGAGGTTTTTGATTAACAATCCGACGATAGGCCTGGGTATACATCTCCTCGCAAGGAGTGGTGAATCATTTGTAGGTTGTTCAAACATTTTCGGGCACTTCGGCTTATACCCAATCATCCTGTGTCCACACCTCCTTGGAGATGCATGCTTAAGATGTTAAAGTATAAGTCTCCATGACCAAGATGACTTGAACACCGCAAGTCAAAGGAACATCGCACTTAAGCCGCAGCAAGAACTTCATTGACATATCTACATGTAGATTCCCATATGAAGTCTTTCAGCTAGTCACTCCAATGAACTAGTTCCCTTAACTAGCATCCATGTTTATCTCCGGACATCCCAATGTCACCAGCCAGTGAGAATCAGCTGATTAGAGAATAACCCATGCTAGTCTTAACAGAATTGATAGTGTCCGTATTTATCAATTCATCGACTAGGGATATTTTCAATACTTCACATTTGCACATTTAGAGATAATCACTAGTTGTGATCCCATCACAAATTCTCTTATGCTGTGAGTTGTATTGCGGACATTCAGTAGATGAGTTTAAGATCACAATCAAATACACAAGCATGTATACTCAAATAGTGAATTATCATTTATTTAAGATAAATGTTTACAATCATAAGACGATTGCCTTAGGACACTTCTCTCATATCACTAACAAACTCCCACTTGGCCTAATGCCAATCGCTATGGTATCCAATACCACAGGCTCTAACATGACCCTCAAACTTGCTCTGAGGTAAGGCCTTAGTTAAAGGATCCGCTAAATTCCTTTCAGTAGGAATTTTCTCAATTTGTATGTCATTCCTACTTATAATCTCTCTGATCAGATCTTAGCGGCGAAGCACGTGTTTGGATCGTTGATGAGACCTTGGTTCCTTTGCTTGTGCAATAGCTCCATTGTTGTCGCAATAAACCGGTATTGCTTCATCAATGGTTGGAACCTCATCAAGTTTCGAGACAAACTTCTTGATCCAAACTGCTTCCGCGGTATAACCCGCTACGGTGTCTTGTTTGGAACTTTTCCAACTTACTGCGCCTCCATTCAAAGTAAATACGTATCCAGATTGCGATTTGGAGTCATCCTTATCTGTCTGGAAACTGGCATCTGTATACCCACGTATTACCATATCTCCTTCTCCATATATTAGGAACACATCCTTAGTTCTTCTTAAGTACTTAAGGATTGTCTTAACAGCCGCCCAGTGATCCATTCCTGGATCCGACTGGTATCTGCTTGTGACGCTCAAAGCATACGATACATCAGGCCTAGTACATAACATAACATACATGATAGATCCTATCGCGGATGCATAGGGAATCTTATTCATGCAAATCCTCTCGTCTTCTGTGCGCGGACACATAGACTTTGAAAGGTTGATCCCATGCCTAATGGGAAGGTAACCTTTCTTGGATTCCGACATGCTAAACCTTTTTAGCACTCGATCTATATATGTAGACTGCGAAAGACCAAGCAACCGTTTTGATCTATCTCTATAGATTCTAATCCCAGGGATAGGTTGCTTCTCCCAGGTCTTTCATGGAGAAAGTTTTGGATAACCAAATTTTAACTGTCTGTAAGACTGAAATATCGTTTCCTATAAGTAAGATGTCATCGACATATAATACTAGGAATATGACTGCACTCCCACTAACCTTCTTGTACACACAAGGTTCGTCAGGATTTTGTGAGAAATCAAACTTTTTGATTGTCTCATCAAAATGGATGTTCCAGCTCCTAGATGCTTGCTTCAGTCCATATATGGATCGTCGATGCTTGCATACCTTGGTTTTATCAACCGATGTGAAACCTTCAGGCTGTATCATATATACGTCCTCAAGCAGGTTTCCTTTAAGGAAAGCCGTTTTCACATCCATTTGCCAAATCTCATAATCATAATGAGCTGCTATGGCTAGGACCATCCGAATGGATTTAAGCATAGCTACTGGCGAATAGGTTTCGTCATAATCAATTCCTTGTTTTGACGATATCCCTTTGCCACTAATATAGCCTTAAAGGTAACAACATTACCTTCCATGTCGGTTTTCTTCTTGAAAACCCACTTGCACCCTATGGGTTTAATCCCTTCAGGTGGGTTAACCAAGTCCCATACTTGATTTTCGTACATGGAATCCATTTCCGACTTCATGGCTTCAAGCCATTTGTCCCTTTCTGAAATTTTCAGAACATCTTCATAACTGATAGGTTCGTCATCGCCAATGAGCAACACGTCGTTCGATTCACTTACGAGAAATCTGTATCTCTCTGGAATGTTGCGTGTCCTATCAGACCTACGAAGAGGTTGTGTAGTTTTAGGTTCAACTGATAGCTCATCATTATGAATTATCGGTTGTGGGCCTAGACTCGGTGTCTCTGTAATGTCTATTGGAGTTTCTTGAACTTCATCAAGTTCAATGCCACTCCCACTGTTTTCTTGTAAAAGAAATTCTTTTTCTAGAAATACAGCATGCCTTGAAACAAACACCTTTTGTTCCAAGGGATGATAGAATTGGTAACCCTTCGTTTCCTTAGGGTATCTAATAAATAGACATTTATCAGACTTAGCATCCAATTTGTCTGATACAACCCGCTTCACGTAAGCAGGACAACCCCATATCTTAAGGTGAGTTAAGTGAGGTTTCTTACTATTCCAAATCTCATATGGAGTAGTAGAGACTACCTTGGTCGGGACTCTGTTTAATAAATAAACAGCTGTCTTAAGTGCATAACCCCAAAAGGATTTTGGAAGAGTTGCATGATTCATCATCGACCTAACCATGTCCATCAAGGTTCGGTTTCGCCTCTCAGATACACCATTATGCTGTGGTGTATATGGCGGAGTCCATTGGGATAATATCCCATTGTCCCTTAGATAATCTTGAAACTCTTGACTTATGTATTCACCACCCCGATCGGATCGAAGTATTTTAATACTTTTACCAAGCTATTTCTCTACTTCATTTCTGAACTCTTTGAATTTCTCAAAGGCTTCAGATTTGTGTTTCATCAAGAACACGTACCCGAATCGTGAGTGATCATCGATAAAGGTGATGAAGTAGCTATAGCCTCCTTGTGCAAGAGTTGACATTGGTCCACAAACATCAGTATGTATTAGACCAAGCAATTCTCCCACTGGATTACCTTTTCCGGAAAAGGGTAATTTGGTCATCTTGCCTTTTAAGCATGATTCGCATGTATCAAATGAACCGGGTTCAAATGACTCCAAAATTCCACATCGGTGTAATTCGGTCATGTGTTTCTTACTTACATGGCCAAGACGACAATGCCAAGTGTAGGAGTCTATTCGATTATCTATTCGAGCACGTTTGTTGCTAACTTTGATATTGAAAACGTCTCTGGATAAATCTAACGTGTAGATACCATTGCACAAAGTTCCATTCCCATAAAGAACGCCATTTAAAGTTATGTAACAACAATTGTTACTAAAAGTTAAATGATAACCCTTTTCATTCAAACATGAAATAGATACAATGTTCTTTATTAACGAAGGAACAAAATAACAATTATCCAATTCTAAGACACGTCCTGTAGGGAGCTTTAGCAAATATGTTCCGATGGCAACAGCAGCAATCTTTGCTCCGTTTCCAACTCGCAAATTCGCTTCTCCCTTGACGAGTCTTCTTCTATTCCTTAGCCATTGTATGTCATTACATAATGTGAGCTACACCCAGTATCAAGTACCCATGTGTTTGAGGAAATAGAGTGACATTCAATAACGAAGATACTTGAAGAGGATGGGGCATCGGATGCCTTCTCTTTCAAGGACTCAAGATAAACCTTGCAGTTTCTTCGCCAGTGACCCTCCTTGCCATAGTGATGGCAAGTGTCTTTTAGGGTATTTTCAGTCTTTTTGGCCTTTTTCTTCTTTCCCTTATTCTGTTCTTTGGCCTTCCTCTTAGAACCTTTCTTCGAGGACCCAACTAACAGTACCGTCTTTTGATCCTGCTTCACAGAAGGCTCTACAGTCTTCAACAGGTTAAGCAACTCAGGAAACTGGTCAGGAGTTGCATCTTCAGGAGGACGGTTGGGAAGTAGATCTTCAAGGACATAAGCAAGCTTCTCTGCCTTGAGGACTATCCTCAGGTTTCGAAGCCAGTCCATGAAGTTTGGCCTAGTCAGTTTATTGTTGTCCAAAATGGAACGCAAGTTTAGGGAAGACATGATCGAGTGATTATCCTAGAAATACAAATTGAGCTTATGTGAGAAGAATGATTAAAGAATGTATCATTATACATAAATTAAATCCTATTTATTTTACGAATTGAGTCACCCTTATTATCAATTCGGGAGATCGTAGGAACATCTCCAAATAGGTTGATATCCAACCATAGATAAGAACAACCATGACTGTGGCCATCAAGTTATTCTTAGCTATGAAGGTAGGTAATTATACCGATTACACATCACATATATGTAACTATCACATTATGCTATCAACTAATTGAATGTTTGCATAAAACATTGGGTTGTTAACTCATTAACAAGTATGCAACAATATACATAGCACCCAACTGCACCTCTCTTTACATCGACCTTGGCTGTGGCACAACAAATCGATGCTCCAAGCTTAAGGCTGACCCATTAATCAAGAAATAGTTTTAATATGGTTGGAGCTCATTCAACCGCTTAGTCAGGCTTGGATGTGTCCAACAACCAAAACTAATGATTGACCTCTGACTCCAACTATATTATTCATAAACTAATTCCATGGTTTGAACATGTTGAGGTTCAAGTCGGGCATGGATGTGTCCATCAACCCAAGCGAGAAACAAAACTCCGATTCTAACCATATTAATGGAAGGTGTTGGCCTTAATATTTTGTAAGGGGTTTTGGGTCTCATCCTTTCTTTTCTAAGCACATTAATGACATAGAATTATGTCATGACTAACGATTTCCTTAATTAAGTATGTATGTGACTTAAGTTATCAAGTCTCATTAATTGAATTAGGAACTGGATTTCCTAATTCCATTTCATACTTAATTAAAGGAATTATTTTGGGAAATAATTTCCTAAATTGTCATAATTAATTTCGGAAATAATATGTTCAAGACTTTGATTTCTCTAAATCAAATCTTATTAAATTAAGAGACAAATCCCTTAATTCAACTACATATTATTTTCATGAAAATCTCATTTAAGAAACTCTATAGGAAACCATTTTCCTAATTAATTTTGGAGACAACAATATGTAAGAGCATCACCTCTTCAAACATATTTTATTCATGGATTTAATTAATTACAATAAATTGTTTTCTAAGGGTGGCTCCCCGAGGCTCAGATACCCAAAGAAAAGTAATGTGTTGTAAATCCAATTGGACGGCTCCCCGAGGCTCAATCCAATCAAACATGACAATTTCAATTAAAATTGGGAAATTAAATTACAACAACTAACTTTAAATTGGACGGCTCCCCGAGGCTCAATCCAAAATAAAGAATTTTGTTGTCAATTTAAAAACCAATTCAAATTTAATTGTCAATTAACTGTCCATGAATTTGTCTAGACTTTTATAAAAGAAAGTGCCGAAAATTGCGAGATTTCGAAAATTGATTTTCAGAATAATTGTAAGTTTCTGGTACAAAGGAAACATACATATTTCCAAAATTAGAAAATTTCTAAAATAGAAAAATTTCCAAAATTGGAAAGTTTCCAAAGATGGGAAGATTTCAAAATTATTATAAAATTTCAGAAAATAGAAAATTTCAAACGTTTGCGAAATTTCATGAGGATTTCCAAACTTTGAAATTCCTAAATCTAAAATTTATTATAATTCGAAAGTTTCCATAATTGAAAATTTTTTTTTCCGAAATTGAGATCATGACAAAGTTTTGCACAAAACAATTATATGATTAAGTCGAACACTAACCGGCTCTGATACCACTGTTGGGACCGGGTGCATGTCGACAAGGATACGAGTTCGTAAAATTTAAAATTTTTACGTGCAGCGGAAGAGTTTGCATAAAATAATTTCCTAAATTATTTTAACTTCGTATCTAGCATGCAACCTTATAGTGTATCGACATAATCATAAAATAAAAGTTTGCGAAAAGTAAACTAATTTACCAAGTACCTCGCGTAACTCGAAGTAAGGGACGAGATCCAACCGTAGCGTCCCTTGGAAGCTTCGCCTCTATTCGCGTCCACGCCGAGTTCTCTTCGGGATGACTTCGCAAAGTCACGAGTTTTGTGCCAACGAGAACTACTAGATTCTCTATAGGCACAACTTGAAAGATCAAGAGAGGAGTTAGAAACTAACCAACAAGAAGCAACTGAATCGAATTCCGAGAGGAGAGGAGTCGCTATCCGCTTCTTCTTCTTCTTGTTCGGGTTCTTCTTCTTCTAGTGGCTCACGGAAACACCTCCTTGGTGTTGTGATTGGGCGCCGGCCCTAGAGGAACTAGGGTGTGCCGGCCCTAGAGAGCTAGGGTGCGCCGGCCCTAAGGAAAGAAGAAGAGAAGGAGGAGAGAAGAGAAGAGAGAGAGGGAGAGCTCCAATAATAATCACTTGATTATTTTCGTTAGGAATAAGGGCTAGCCTTTGGTTCCTATATATAGTAGCAACTCCTTTGTTAAGTCTCCCTCTAAACCGAATTAACGGAATTAACGGAATTAGTTATAAGAAATTTATCTTATAAATTTTCTTATCGCTTATTCCGTTTAAGCCTAGTTTTATTATAACTAATTTATAATAAAACAAATTAGTTATCATAAGAAATTTATCCTATAAATTCTCTTATGAATTTTATTATAACTAATTTTATAATAAAACTAATTATTTATCATAAGAAATTTATCCTATAAATTCTTATGAATTAATTCCGTTTAAACCAAGTCTTTATTATAAACTAATTTATAATAAAAACTAATTCTTCTTCTCTTTAAATTATGGAATAAATTTTATAAGAAATTTATAAACTTTCTTATTATGGAAAAATCAATTCATAATTGATTTTATAAAATTAAAATAAACCCAATTCATGGATTATTTTAATCTTCCATAAAAGAATAAATTTCTATAAATTTATTTATATAAATTCCTTTATACAAATTTATTTATCCATAATTCATAAAATAAATCGTGCTTGATTTATCTTATTAATTAAACCAAATAAATTGATTTAATTCCCTTTAATGGCCGGCCACCACAAGGAGGGTTAATACCCTCTTTGGCCGGCCAAAACCGACCCGAACCGATCGTGAATTAAACTTATTTAATTCGCCCAAAAAGCCTTCAAAAGACTTAGCCATTTTAGTTTCCATTGCGCCTCTGATTAACTCAGATTCGACTTATTTCTCTTGATTGGAAAATCTAATTTTCAACTCGTTTTAAATCCCTCGGATTACTCGTAGTGCGTGTGACTAAATAGGCTTTCGATTTATGTTGGCCGTCTATAATCAACAAATTATAGAACGATCATGAGTGACACCTAGTAGTACATCATGATCCCCAATTAATCGAAAGATCAACGGTTTGACCCCAGAAGAAATTATTCTGAAACCCTTCAGCAGCTCTAATGAATCGTGCCCAATTCCCTTCACCACCTTATACCCACTTGGTTCAGGACACGGTCTATGGTGTCAGTCCCCACTAGGCTGACTACGTCATACCTAGCCCAAGTAGTGTCTTTCTCGTCCTTTGGATTTCTAATTACTCTCATGTATTTTAGAGACTCGCACTCTAAACATGATATACTCTGGCCAGAGGTTTTTGAGTAACAATCCGACGATAGGCCTGGGTATACATCTCCTCGCAAGGAGTGGTGAATTCTTTGTAGGCTGTTCAAACATCTTCGGGCACTTCGGCTTATACCCAATCATCCTGGGTCCACACCTCCTTGGAGATGCTTGCTTAAGATGTTAAAGTATAAGTCTCCATGACCAAGATGACTTGAACACCGCAAGTCAAAGGAACATCACACTTAAGCCGCAGCAAGAACTTCATTGACATATCTACATGTAGATTCCCATATGAAGTCTTTCAGCTAGTCACTCCAATGAACTAGTTCCCTTAACTAGCATCCATGTTTATCTCCGGACATCCCAATGTCACCTGCCAGTGAGAATCAGCTGATTAGAGAATAACCCATGCTAGTCTTAACAGAATTGATAGTGTCCGTATTTATCAATTCATCGACTAGGGATATTTTCAATACTTCACATTTGCACATTTAGAGATAATCACTAGTTGTGATCCCATCACAAATTCTCTTATGCTGTGAGTTGTATTGCGGACATTCAGTAGATGAGTTTAAGATCACAATCAAATACACAAGCATGTATACTCAAATAGTGAATTATCATTTATTTAAGATAAATGTTTACAATCATAAGGCGATTGCCTTAGGACACTTCTCTCATATCACTAACAAGGATAAGGGAAGTGAAGAGTCACCATGAGAGGAGGCACCATGCCTTTTCACTTGCCCCCTTCACTTAGTATAAAAGAGGTGGGATGAGAAGTGAAGAGGCTTAAGTTATTTGTCACTTCTTCTCTTCCACCAAGGCCCTTCCTCTCCCCTCTCTTCTTCCTTCTTTGCCGAAAATTCCAAAGGGGTTTTCCTCTTGGAAAACTTCACAAGTGGTCTTCCTCTTGAAGATCCAAGTTCTTCTACAAGGCTACAAGGGCAAGGAGTACTCTAAAGTCAAGAAGGTTTCCTTTTGTTTCTCTATTCGAGGTTTATAACTGAGACAACAAGTGTAAGACTCCCCTCACCTGCAACATAATAGCTATATATATTTTTCTTCATGTTCTTGTATGTTCTTGTGATGTGTTGCTAAAAATGATGAAGTTTTTCCCTATAGGTAAGTTTCGGCCATCATGCGTTTTAGGGCCTTGGTTTGTGTTTGATGCTATCTATTGACTCCAATGTTTTCATGATGTTATGTTATGAGTTATGATGAAAAAAGGATGAAGAAAAAAGACCCCTAAAAGTTTAGGCCAAGGCTCTCAAGAAGCCATAGACTTTTGGCCATAAGAAGATGTTTGGGTTCTTTTTGACTAGCTAATGGTTTTAATTCCTTGTTGATGTTTGTTTGAGGGTTTTATATATATTTTAGGCCATGTTTCCCCTCTGAACATGTTCGGTTAATACCCTAAATAAGGGAAAAAAATGAGTTAAAGATGTCATGTTACTTGCTAATGCTTCATAGTGTTAGAGTATGTATTATATGCATGTTGTATGAATCAATTGCTTTTGTTTTTGTCATTTTCATGTTGATAAGAACCTTAGATGTTTCTGATCAGTTTCTTAAATTAGGTTTTAGGATAGGTTAAGGCCACTACCTCACTTGATAATGCCTCTTTGTAGTAGGATATTCAATGTATGCATGTTGTATGAGTTGTGTGATGTTGTGTTGTGTTTTTATACCATGATAACCCTATCTAGATTTTTTGACCAGTAGAATATATGTTGAATTAGGAAATTTATCCATGTTTCATTATGCCATGATAGGGGTTAAGGTCACTACCTTACTTAATGATGTCTCTTTGTAATAGGATATTCAATGAATGCATGTTGTATGAGTTGTGTGACATTGTGTTGTGTTTTCATGCCATGATAACCCTATCTAAATGTTTTGACCAGTGGAATATATGTTGAATTATGATTGAATTAAAGGTATCTATGTTTCATTAGGCCATGATAGATGGAAAAAAATTGGAACAAGTTCCCTAAGTGTATCATCCTTAGTTTTAAACTCAACATTATGTGTTTTATCAATCATGAATGATAAGTTGGCATGTTATAAATTTTCTTACCATGAAATTATGTTTTCTCCATGCCATGCTCATGCTTGAAAGCTATGATGACATTTATGCTTTGAATGTATGCCCATGATATATATGACATTATGAATAATAAAAATGTCTAAAGAGTAATTTCTAAGAAAAAGAAAAGAAATGACGAACGCTATGCTAAAGAGAAATTGCTATAGTAAGAAAAGGAATCATGTATGCTATTTT
Organism: Boesenbergia rotunda; assembly: GCA_024364735.1. Classification (NCBI taxonomy): domain Eukaryota; kingdom Viridiplantae; phylum Streptophyta; class Magnoliopsida; order Zingiberales; family Zingiberaceae; genus Boesenbergia; species Boesenbergia rotunda. The sequence goes on along the minus strand of JAGFNQ010005432.1, from coordinate 130,878 downwards.
ACTTTATGTATTGGCTTGTACCGGATCTTGAAAAATGTCCAAGGGATGGGCTCCTAAGCAAGGCCCCGGTTCTGGACTACCATAGCTGTCCACGGTTCTGGGACTACCGTAGCTGTCCAACAGGGATGCGCTCCTTATGAAAGCCTCGGTTCTGGGACTACCGTAGTTGTCCTCGGTTCTGGGACTACCGAAGTTGTCCTTGATGTGTGCTACAAGCTAGGGATCCCAATGATGATGATATGTTGATGTTCTAGTATTATATTATATATATATTTTCAAAAGAGCATCCTTAATGTTTATGCACATGTTTATGTTTAATGATATTGCATATGCTATGTTTAATGTTTATGCACGTGTTTATGTTTAATGATATTGCATATGCTATGTTTAATGTTTATGCACATATTTATGTTTAATGATATTGCATATGCTATGTTTAATGATATTGCATATGTTATGTCTAATGTTTATGCATATGATTATGTTTTAAAGATGATGCGAATGTTATGTGTTTATGCTTATGTGCTTTAGATGCTTTAAGTATTTATTCATGTTATATGTTGATGTCAAATGATGTAGATTTCTACTTATATGTGATGTACGGATTTTGTGAGTAAGCAAGGAGCTTACTAAGCATTTTATGCTTATAGTCTACCTTCTTATGTTGCAGATCAAACTAAAGGGGAAGAAGCAGGAGGGCCTGTGTGTGTATGGCAGTGACTTGGCAGAACGATCCCACTATTGTCTTTACTCTTACTTATGGACTTATTTCTCATGGACTTAATGTTGCTACTTATAAATGCATGTGTTAGTTCTTATGTTTATGCTTACTACATGTTGGAGTTGAAGTTCATTATGATATACATGCTTAATGTAGAACTATATACTCTCTTGATAGATATGTTATGCTATGATTCTCATGCTTAAAGTAGTTTAGATAGAAAGAAAATTATCCAATTGCATATGTTCATGATTTAGTATTATTTCCGCTGCTATATTTACGCTTCATATGCAATAATATACGATTGAAAGAAAAAAAAGTAATGCGTCGCTCACGTAAGGGGCGGGCGTTACAATCACAGTTTGGTTCGCCGGTGGAGTGGTAGAATTTTCTTGCTGGTTCATCAAGGTATTGATGGTTTGCTGCTGCTCGGTAACCTGACGCTGAAGTTCGGTCACTAATTGCATCAGGTTGGGTGATGAAGTAGTCTCATTAATTCTGTTACTCTGTCTTCTAGCCATGCTTTTTTTCATAAAAGACAAGTAGGGCTAATATATGTTATTGTTATTCCTACCCACATATCAAACTCTAAAGTATTCAATATCATAATGTAAGGTAAGGTATCATTCATATTTACATATCCTAAAAGTACTCTCTATCATAAGGTATCTTTCATACTTGCATATTCAAGAATCATAAAAGAAATAAGGTATGCAGAGAGGTGCTTACATGGAAGCTGCAGGAAGAAGGCTTGATGTGTGTGTAGTGAGAGGATAATTTTTCACTCTGATACCAACCTGTAACGCCCGCCCTTTCCGCCTTACGATGTAGGCGAGAGGCGGCGCTACGCGAACATACATATACACATATGGAGATCTTAATGCAACGGAATAATTTAAAACTTCCTACATATGCGTTTAAACTATGCAATTTAAAACTTGAATCATGTTGACTTCTCTTAGCTATCATTCTTAAACATGGTTACTTGGTAAACTTAGCATTGTCATAACATAAGACATAGCATGGGAGACATAACATTCTTGAACATGCTTGCATTAAACATAACTTATTCTAACTTATTCTAGAGCATGCTTGCATTAAACATATTGTTCTAAACGAACACATCATGGTATAACATGTTAACATCATAATTTAGCAATGATAAGTATAGCAAAAATGCACGATATAGGAATCCATATAAGTTGTTCATAAGTAACATAAGTAATAAAATCCTCCTAGTAAGTTGGTCTTTAGGAAAAACCATCATAAAGTATAGCATGATAACTAAACATGACAACGCAACAAAAAACATATGACAATTATGAGTAATAGGATCTTTTCTTTTTCTTTTGCCACATCACTGCCACACATACACACTTGCCCCTCCCGCTGCTTCCCTTAGCTTAGTATCCTCTTGCTTGATCTGCGGTATAAGAAAATAAAACTTATAAGCATATAGGCTTAGTAAGACCCTTTCCTACTCACTAAAACCATACGTCTCATATAGTCAATGGAAAGAGCATATCATAGAGAGTGTAACATAAAACAAAAGCATGTCATGAGAAGGTATTCATAAAGCATTTGACATGAGGAGGCATATAGATGTACATGAAAACACATAATCGTATGGATGTGCATAACATGTAATGAAAGTGCATATGGCATAAGAAGTACTTGACATACACATAAGCACATAACATACTTGACATAGAGAAGTTCTTGACATAAAACATAAGCATATAAAATACTTGACATGGAATAGATGCATAACGTGAATGAATGCATGAATTTAAATGCGCATAACATAAGGATGCTTATTTGAAAATCATAATTGTAGGTACTTAAACATAAATCTCAACATCATACGGGCCACGGCTTGTACCACATACATATATTAATCATTTGCGCGCATCCCTAAGTAAATGCGAGGTAGCTAGTCTCGACCTACTAGGGTAGTAGGTTACCTTCAACATAGGGACAACTACGGTAGTCCAGAACCGAGGCTTTTAAAAGGAGCCCATCCCTGTTGGACAGCTACGGTAGTCCCAGAACCGGGGACAGCTACGGTAGTCCCAGCACCGAGGCTTTCATAAGGACCCCATCCCTTGGACCTTACTTAGGTCCGGTACATGCCCATCCATAAAATAAAATAGCTTCACATGTTTCTTTTTACATCATAAGAAATGGTCTTGGCATTCATCATTCATAGAGCTTACATAGCATATTTAAAGTCATAAACATGATCTTAATACATGAAGCATGATGTAAAGCATACTTAGCATTTCATCATTCATAGTTAATGCATAACATCATTATGCCTTAAAGGCACAAACATAGACCTGATTCATAATGTATGTCATGCACACATCATTATGCCTTAGAGGCATGAACATCATCTTCATTCATCATCTTCATTCATAAGACATGACATACATACATAATTATGCCTTAAGGCATAAACATCATCTTAGTTCATAAAGGTTGCATGATCATGGTACATAAGGTAAGCATGCATAGATAAGTTTTTACATTCATGGTACATATCACATAGCATACATGATCATGATATCTATCATAAAACATGCATGGGTAGGATCCAAGTGAATATGATACATACTACATAGGTTTATGGCATTCAACATAAAACATGCGTAGGTCTACATAACCATAATATACATATGTTCAAGGCATTTTACGTAATGCATGCATAATTCTACATAAACATGATACATAGTTCACAACACATGTGTTCATGGTATCAGGTTTAAAACATTCATGAGTAAAACCTACTAAAACATGGCACCTAATATGAGCATACAATGTCATGATGCATAGCACATAAAGTTAGGTTTTAGGCATCATAAAATTCATACAACATGCTTGAACATATATCTACATCATAATAAGCCATAAACAAGTACAATTGAAACGTTAGACTAACCCAAACCCTAGACATGGTGCTTGGCCGAAAGTTGTAGATGGAAGTCCCAATATTCAAGTAACATGTGAGCTACCCTAAGTAACATAACACCCATACAATACATACAATGCCATAGGAAGCCATTAGAACACATGATTGGGGCTAACCCTAGTTCCTAGCCATGAATTGGGTCTTTGGCCGAAACCCTAGAGGAGTCACAAGTCCATGGAAAATTCATATAACTCACAATTAACCTCCATTGTATCATAGGGAATCTTAATAGCATGCTTGGAGGGTTAGATCTAATCCTAGTCATGAAAGGGTAATGGTGGCCGAAACTTCATGAGGGACTTAGGATGTTACAACAATTCCACAACTCACCTTTCATTCTTATTTTATCATGAGAAAGCAGTAGGAAACATAAGTGAGGGTTTAACATCATCCCAAACCCTAAAAGGGTGCTTGGCCGAAACTTCTAGGAAACCCTAAGTCCATAGTTTTCTCAACATAGATCCCTAACAATTCTTAAATCATGAAAGACAACATAAAAACTATTATACCACAGGTGAGGGAGTCTTACCTCTTGTTGTCTTGGTTATAAACCTTAAATAGAGAAAAAGTGAAGACCTTCTGTTGGTGCAAGTTGCATTAATGATGTTCCTCTTTAAGTGTTTTAATGTTTGACAATACACTTAAGTCAGTGATACAATAAATAGACAAAAGGGAGCAAAAGTGAAGTAACCTTAGTTGAAGAAAAGTCCTAGTTAATCTAGGCATCGAAACCCTAAGTCCCAGCGAATGGCTGCTGGGCACCTAGCGAAGGGTTGCTAGGTATCGAAACCTTAAGACCTAGCGAAGGGATGCTAGGCACCTAGCGAAGGGCTGCTAGGTAACGTAACCTTAACACCTAGCGAAGGACTGCTAGGTTTGAAACTCTATGACCTAGCGAAGGGCTGCTAGGCACCTAGCGAAGGGCTGCTAGGCACCTAGCGAAGGGCTGCTAGGTATCGTAACCCTAAGACCTAGCGAAGGGCTGCTAGGCACCTAGTGAAGGACTACTAGGCATAGAAGACCTAGCGAAGGGCTGCTAGGCACCTAGCGAAGGGCTGCTAGGCATAGAAGACCTAGCGAAGGATTGCTAGGCACCAGGCGAAGGACCGCTTGGTAACAAAGACCTAGCGAAGGGCTGCTAGGCACCTGGCGAAGGACTGCTAGGAAATGAAGACTTGGTCCGAGGGACTAAGCATCTTAGCTGAGCGATGACTAAGGACAGGAGTAGAGACGGGACAGGGTTTGGGCGTCTTGAGGTCCGGGAGTATCGAAAGCTAAGTAAAATTCCACCCGAAGGACTGGGTGACAACTGTCTCTTGAAAGGAGTAGGTGAAGGGCGAGTTCTCGGGGATAGGAACTCGTGCCGGTTCGACCTAGGGTTTCGTGGAGATTCGAAGTCAGAACCAAGTCCTTAAGACTAATATTATATGTATCTTTGCTTTGTGTTTGTGGATATTGCAGGTACCAAGAATCGAAGACAAAGCAACCTTGATGAAGGCCCTAACCAGGGCGCCCTCATGCACCAGGGCGCCCTCATGCACCAGGACGCCCTGGCCAGCAACCTGGTTCGCTGCTTCGAGTCCGAAGCAAGTGGATAAGCGTTGACTGGGTTCAAGATAGGAGCCCTGAAGATCCGGGGCGCCCTGGTCAAAGCTGTTATCAGCTGCGGCGAGGTAGACGCAGGGATAAAGTTTGACCGAGTCTTCCGGGGCGCCCCCAGCGTCCAGGGCGCCCCCAGGAGGCCTATATAAGGGGCTTCGGCCCCTCTGCTTCAGGCACGACTTCCAAGTACTGTTCTGATCATTCCGACTGACGACAACGCGCTAGAAACGAGGCTCTACGACCGGGAGGCTCCAGGAGGAGGTGCGCAGCACTTCGGAGGTCCAGATCGGCCGAGCTTCTGACTTTGTCTCGTTGGTTTGCTTTTTAATTACTGTACTTAAATTTCCATATTATTGCTTGTAATATTGCATTGTAAGTCGGGTTTCTCCGCCTCCGGAAAGTCCGGAAAGGAGACCAATAGTGGACGGGTGTTCCCGTGCATAGGCCTTGGATGTACTGACCCTGGGGGTCGGGAACTAAGTAAAATCCGCTGTGTACCTGTGTTCGTTTTGTTTTTATTTTCCGCTGCACTAACGATCTGAATAATTTTACGAACGAAGATTTCCGAAAGATTTCGAACGGTCGATATTCACCCCCCCCTCTATCGACGGCACCGGCCCTACAATTGGTATCAGAGCCGAGCCGCTCTTCACCGGACTAACCGCCGACGGAGCAATGACACCAGGAGTTGAGGGGGAGCCCAGGGGTGAATCAGGTACATTTTTTTTTAATGCCTAATTTTAAGTTGCATATTATCTGTTTCACGTGCAGGGAGAGAGGGCACTATAAAAATCAGTGCCCTACTCATAAAAATCGTTCATCACCGGCGGCGAATGAGGCACCAGCGCCAGGAAACCGGAGGGACAAAAGCCATATCAGATGCTTCAAGTGCGAAAAATACGGGCATTACAAAAATAAATGTCCGGCAAAGGTACGAAAAATTTATGTTCCAAAAACTTTACAAATTCCTGCACTATCTTATGATAACTTAGTTAATTTTCCTGATAAATTAGATTACCTGCACAATGGAATTAATATATTGCATGTCAAATTAGAAAATGCAGAAATGACTAAAATATTCGAAATTAATTGTTTAATTCAGAATATCAATTCAGAAATTAATAAAATTAATTCTGATAATTATTTTGATAATTATTCTGATAATTATTTTTATAATTATTCTGATAAAATTAATTCTAATAATTATTCTGATAAATTAATTCTGATAATTATTCTGATGAAATTAATTCTGATAATTATTCTGATGAAATTAATTCCGATAATTATTCTGATAAAATTAATTCTGATAATTATTCTGATAAAATTAATTTTGATAATTATTCTAAAAAAATATAATTCTGATAATTATTCTGATGAAATTAATTCTGATAATTATCCTGATAAAAATAATACTGATAATATTAAGTCTGATAATTTTAATTCGGACAAAATTAATCCTAAGGATAATTCGGAATTCAAATTTGAAAATCCTAAGGATAAATCCGAATTCAAATTTGAATATCTTAAGGATAAATCCGAATTTAGTGTTGAAAATATATCTGAGGATAATTTTCTCCTTGATAATAATTTAATTATAGATAATATTGAAGATTATTACAAAACCTTAAATAGTGGTCCAAATTACTCCACCTACTGTAAGGATATTGAAAAATCTAATCCTAAGGAGGATATGGAACTATCTAAGATAAAGGCCATAATCAATAAAAATTACAAAAATTCTAATAAATCAAAATTATTAGAAAAACATGAAAAGAAAGATAAAGATGAAGAAGAAATTTTCGAAATAATGAGAATGATGAATTTAAACTCATAATTATTAATTAATCATGACAATCTTAAATTCAATTAAATCTTAATTAAATCTTAATTAAATCGTAATTAAATTAAAATTAATTAAATCTTAATTATTAAACTTAAAGTTAATTCGAAATTCAAACTTAAATTTAATTCGAAATTGAAACTTAAATAAAATCCAAATTAAATTCGAATTAAATTTAAATTAAATTTAAATTAAATCCAAATTAAATCCAAATCAATTAAAATTAAATCATATTAAAATTAAATCTTAAATTATATTCTAATTAAATCTTAATTAATTCAAATTAAATCTTAAATTCGAAATTCAAATCTTAATTAAATTAAAATTAAATCTTAAATTAAATTCAAATTAAATCTTAATTAAATTCAAATTAAATCTCGAAATTCAAATCTTAATTAAATTCAATTTAAATCTTAATTAAATTCAAATTAAATCTCAATTAAGATTAAATCTTAGTTATCTTCGAAATTCAAATTTAAATTAAATTCGAAATTCAAATCTTAATTAAATTCAAATTAATTAATTCTTAATAATTCAAATTCAAATTAATTAATTCTTAATAATTCAAAATCAAATTAATTAATTCTTAATAATTCAAATTCAAATTAATTAATTCTTAATAATTCAAATTCAAATTAATTAATTCTTAAAAATTCAAATTAATTAATTAAATCTTAAATAATTCAATTAAGTTCAAATAAATTCGAATTAATTCAAATAATTCAATTAAATTCAAATTAATTCAAATAATTCAATTAAATTCAAATTAAACCTAAATTAAATCTTAATTAAATCAATTTAATTCAAATTAAATTCAAAGTAAAATTAAGTTGAATTAAAATTAAAAACTTCAATTAAATTAACTTCAATCCTACTCAATTAATTTCTAATTAATTCAACCTCAATTAATTCGTAATTAACCTGAATCCAATTGAAATCTTAAATAAATTAAACTCAAATTAAAGTAAAATTTTACCCAAAGTGTAACAATTAAAATTAATAACATTAAATATGTCAAAGTGGGTTGACATATTCGCGGGTTCACTCGACATGTATTAAATCGGGAATTTGATACATTTTAGAAACTTAAATAAAATTATTTGACTTGTTTGACTCATGCATAACTGCCATGACATGCATTTGCTATTCTTTTAAAATATATGACATGTCATTCATATTTAAAATTTATGTATATATTAGAACGGCTATAGGAAAAGGAATTATTGAAACTTGATCAACCTAGTATTGGGTGGCGGTGAGATGATAGTACGTTAGGGAAGCCAATTCTAATAAGATCAAGTATACTTGATCTCTTTAGACTGGTGAAACTAGTCGAAGCTACCGATCCAAGATCCAAACTAGTTAGACCAGAATTTTTCAAAAAGTAATCTTGAAAATGAAATTTCATTAAAAGGCTTTGTCAAGGAAAGGGTGGATGATCCCATAAGGCTACGGCCAAAGAAGGCCTAGTGCCTCACCAAGACCTGGAAGCCAATTTTTTAAATTCAAATTCAAGCTACTTCTTGTCAAATTCAAATCTAACACAAGCTTCAATTAAATCTTAGAATTAAAAATAAATTAAAATGATTCAAGCATCTCACAATACACTTATAAGGCAATCATGCTTGTTGTATTGATACATCTAAAATGGGTGAGATGTTAAGGACTAATAAATTGAAAAATATTTTTCAAAATTGTTTTTCAAAATCATTAGAATATTTTTCTAAAAATATATTTTCAATATAGTGCTTCAACATAATAATGTTTTTATAGAATTCATGCTTGTCTGATTGAATATGCATATTATACATTTTTCAAAAAAATTATATCCCTTCAAAAATTGTTTGACTCACTCAATTAGACACAAGCCTCTTAGGACAACACTAAAGTTCCTTAAGGCACTTAGATAGAGTCAAATGGTGTTGGATGCAGGGGGAGTGTTTTGTTCTTTTTACTAAAAAAAAAATATTTTTCGAATTATCGGTTCTTTGACTTTAATAAACCCTAAAGACACAGAGGAAAGGTCCACTTTATGATCTTCAAGGACTCCTAGGACGTGTCAAATTTAGGGGGAGTCAGAGTCAAAAGAAGAATTTCATAAAAAGTTTTTTAATTATCCATTTTTTTTCTTAAATAATTCTTCTTAATCTGAATCAAACCTTAAGACTCAGAGGAAGAGTACTTGTGGTCAACAAGCTTCCCAGGACTGAGTCAAGTTTAGGGGTAGGTCAAATTAAAAGACTTATTTAATAACATGTTTTCATATTTTCAAAAGCTAAGTCTTTCAAAATACTATTATTCTATTCGTTAAAATTTGTGTGACTTATGCAATTATTATTGAAATAATGTTTACTTGGGTTGGAGAATGTCCAGGACACTTAGGAAAATGTCCTTGTAGTCAACAAGGTTTTTCCAGGATAGTGTCAGACTGGAAAATAAACCAAGTCAAGTAAAATATTGAGTCTTCAAAAGTTCACACATTTTTTCAAATTGCACTAGCATATATTTTCAAAAGTATTATCATTTTTTTAAAATTTTGTTAATATTTACTTGAGTTTGAAAAATTTCCAGGACACTTAGGAAATTGTCCTTGTAGTTAACAAGGTTTCCTAGGATTGTGTCAGACTGGAAAAGATTCCTAGTCAAGTAAAATATTATGTTTCAAAAATTACTTATATTTTTCAAAGTCTCATCTTTTTCAAAAATAATTAGTACTTGCAAAATATGCATAATATTTATATCTTCCAAAATAATACCTTTTCAAAAGTTATGCATTTTCCAAAAAGTACTTTATATTCTTCAAAAATTACAAAATCTGTCAAAAGTACTTGCATGTTGTTAAAAATCATTTTCAAAGTACTTGTATTTTTCAAAAGCAAATAACATCTTTTCAAAATTATGCATTTTTTTTTCAAAAATGCAATATATAAGTAATTTCTGCATTCAAATTAATTTATGCATTCAAAATACAATGCCTTCAAAATTTCTGCACCAAGTATTTTTCAAAAAGAACCAAAATATTCATTATTGGTGCAAGTATTTTCTTAAAGTTTGTTGATGTATGACAAAGGGGGAGAGGTGTGCTTAAGTTAGAATTTTTCTAGAAACTCCCAAAGATCAAAAATATAGTTTCAAAACTTATATCAATTTTTTCTTATTTTTTTATCCTAAGGATAGTGAGTTAGCCCCTTAAACCAATATAACTTAAGTTATTGTCAAACATCAAAAAGGGGGAGATTGTTGGTGCAAGTTGCATTAATGATGTTCCTCTTTAAGTGTTTTAATGTTTGACAATACATTTAAGTCAGTGATACAATAAATAGACAAAAGGGAGCAAAAGTGAAGTAACCTTAGTTGAAGAAAAGTCCTAGTTAATCTAGGCATCGAAACCCTAAGTCCCAGCGAATGGCTGCTGGGCACCTAGCGAAGGGTTGCTAGGTATCGAAACCTTAAGACCTAGCGAAGGGATGCTAGGACCCTAGCGAAGGGCTGCTAGGTAACGTAACCTTAACACCTAGCGAAGGACTGCTAGGTTTGAAACTCTAAGACCTAGCGAAGGGCTGCTAGGCACCTAGCGAAGGGCTGCTAGGTATCGTAACCCTAAGACCTAGCGAAGGGCTGCTAGGCACCTAGTGAAGGACTACTAGGTATAGAAGACCTAGCGAAGGGCTGCTAGGCACCTAGCGAAGGGCTACTAGGCACCTAGCGAAGGGCTGCTAGGCATAGAAGACCTAGCGAAGGATTACTAGACACCAGGCGAAGGACCGCTTGGTAACAAAGACCTAGCGAAGGGCTGCTAGGCACCTGGCGAAGGACTGCTAGGAAATGAAGACTTGGTCCGAGGGACTAAGCAACTTTGCTGAGCGATGACTAAGGACAGGAGTAGAGACGGGTCAGGGTTTGGGCGTCTCGAGGTCCGGGAGTATCGAAAGCTAAGTAAAAGTCCACCCGAAGGACTGGGTGGCAACCGTCTCCTGAAAGGAGTAGGTGAAGGGCGAGTTCTCGGGGATAGGACCTCGTGCCAGTTCGACCTAGGGTTTCGTGGAGATCTGAAGTCAGAACCAAGTCCTTAAGACCAATATTATATGTATCTATGCTTTATGTTTATGGATATTGCATGTACCAAGAATCGAAGACAAAGCAACCTTGATGAAGGCCCTAACCAGGGCGCCCTCATGCACCAGGGCGCCCTCATGCACCAGGGCGCCCTGGCCAGCAACCTGGTTCACTGCTATGAGTCCGAAGCAAGTGGATAAGCGTTGACTAGGTTCAAGATAGGGGCCCTGAAGATCTGGGGCACCCTGGTCAAAGCTGTTATCAGCTGCGGCAACGTAGACGCAGGGATAAAGTTTGACCGAGTCTTCCGGGGCGCCCCCAGGAGGCCTATATAAGGGGCTTCGACCCCTCTGCTTCAGACACGACTTCCAAGTACTATTCTGATCATTCCGACCGACGACAATGCGCTAGAAACGAGGCTCTATGATCGGGAGGCTCCAGGAGGAGGTGCGCGGCACTTCGGAGGTCCAGATCGGCCGAGCTTCTGACTTTGTCTCGTTGGTTTGCTTTTTAATTACTGTACTTAAATTTCCATATTATTGCTTGTAATATTGCACTGTAAGTCGGGTTTCTCCGCCTCCGGAAAGTCCGGAAAGGAGACCAATAGTGGACGGGCGTTCCCGTGCATAGGCCTTGGATGTACTGACCCTGGGGGTCGGGAACCAAGTAAAATCCGCTGTGTACCTGTGTTCGTTTTGTTTTTATTTTCCGCTGCACTAACGATCTGAATAGTTTTACGAACGAAGATTTCCGAAAGATTTCGAACGGTCGATATTCACCCCCCCCTCTATCGACGGCACCGGCCCTACACGTTCTTGACCTTAGAACACCCCTTGCCCTTGTAGCCATGTAGAAAACCTTGTATCTTCAAGAGGGAGTCCTCTTGTAATGTTTTCCAAGGGGAAAACTTCCCTTGTGGCTCATGGCAAGAAGGAGGAAGAAGAGAGAAGAGAAAGAGCCTTGGTGGAAGAAGAAAAGGATAAAAGTAACTTAAGCCTCTTCACTTCTCATCCATGCCTTTTATACTAAGTGAAGGGGCATGGTGCCTCTTCTCATGGTGCCTCTTCCACTTCCTTTAGCCTCAACTAAATTCTTCTTTCTTTCCCAATAGCACTCCCTTGCTAGGTGAATTAGTTAGTACATGCATGATGAGGCTTTATCTCTATTCTAGGTCCAAGGTTCAAATCCTTGGTGCATGCACTTTCTTTTTATTCTATTTACTCTTATTTTTGGCAAGGCCCACATAAAAGCCCAACAAGAGTCATGCTAATATTCCTAATTGGAACTCATTTTTATTTATGTTAAAATTCTACCTAAGGTCCACTAATAGCCATGGTACTAGAAGAGCCCACGTAAGACTCATTAGTACTTAGCTTTTTTATCTATATAAGAAATCATGCTAAGGTTCATGCTTGTATTCATATGTTACTAAGAATCCATATAGGCATGATCAATATTTTAAACAAAAATATTGAGAGGATTTTATGGGTGTTACAATACGACACCTGTTTAACTGCGCTTTTTATTTACTTTCGATCTAGATTTGATGTACACTTCTTTATGGAGTAGGATCGATGGATGTAAATAAATAACATTTTATCTCGGCTCGGAGATCCCTTCATGGTGGAATGTGCATGGATAGGGAGGAGCGGACGAGATGGCGACACGACTAGAGGCATATTGAAGACTAAAAGCCATGATAGTTGGAATAATTTATTTTTTCTTGTTTATTGCTTTTAGTTTATGTGCTTGTCGTGCATGTATGAAAATTCCTCAATCATAAATAACTAAGTGGGAGAGGTACCCTATGAGTCCCATGACCTCCATTACTAATTTGACAAGTAATGCGAACAAGCTTGCGCATCGGCTCTGAGTGTCTTCCTCCCTATCGGATGGGCTTGTTCTGCGGATCACTGGTTCAAATATGATTATAGGAAGTTATTTAGGAGCGTGTGATTTTTCCCATCGGATGACACATAATCCGAGATAATTTACTTAGTATCGTGTAACGGTAAACACATAGATGCAAATAATAGTATCCTCCCCATCGGAGTCACTGCTATTATTTGTAGGGCCGAAGAAGAACCAACTATTAATTTTATTTGTCAAAAAGTTAGATTGACAAGATAATAAAATTAATGCGTAAAATCTCCTCTCACAAATATAGAATTCATATACTTCCACACTATCGTGGCATGCAAAATTCTCGATGTTTTGAGGTGTTGGTTGATTTTAAAATTTATTATTTGAAGAATCAATATTTTTTTTAAAATCTAAAGTTTCTGATCATTGTGATTCTCAGGTAATTTTTAAAATGACTTTCAACCCACTTATTTGTAATGAAAACGAACTTGTTGTCTCTGACTATATTGATTGGGAACCAAATCACGACATTATCTTGACTGCCAAGAATTTTAAATGTGTACTTTTCAAGTTCTGTCCTGAAAATCCTAGGAAGAATTATGATGAAGAGGAGAAGGAACATTATAGGAAGTGGATAAAAGCAGACGAGATGCAGCAGGCTTCTTCCACTGCCTATGATATAATGTTCAATCTCAAAAAACTCTTCGGACATCAGAATCGGGCTGCTAGGCAAGAGGCCATGAGGAGCTTGATGACAGCCACCATGATTGAGTGTATGCCTGTGAGGGCACATGTTCTCAAAATTATGACTTGGTTAAATGAGATGGAAATCCTTGGAGTAGAAATCGATGGGGAAACCCAGGTCGATATCATTCTCCAATCTCTACCAAAGAGTTTTGAGCAGTTTCGCCTAAGCTACAATATGAACAAACATACATATTCGTTGGCAGAACTCCAGGCGGCAGAAGGGTTTTCTCGTCAGAGTACACATGCTTTTGTTGCTCAGAAGGATTCTACTTCTAAACCGAAAGGCAAGAAGAAGAAGAAACAAGCTAGAGCAAAGAAAGTGGCTGGATTACAGGGACCTCAGGATGACATGAAGAAGCCGAAAGACAAGTGCTTCACGTGCAAGCAGACTGGACATTGGAAGACAGACTATCCCCGCCGTTAGAAGAATAATCAAGGTATATCTTTTTCTTTTGTCGTTGAAACATATTTAGCGGTGTTATCTACCGGTACCTTGTGTGTAGATACGGGAGCCACTGATCATGTCTGCAATTCTTTGCAGGGATTCCAGGAAACCCGACGACTAGCTGAGGGAGAGATTATCATCTACATGGGCAATGCTATGAAGGTGGCGGCTATTGCAGTGGGAGACGTTTATTTGTCTTTTGATAGAAATAAAGTTTTGGTTTTGAGGAATTACCTTTATGTACTTAGTTTTAAAAAGAACCTTGTTTTGGTTTATAAAATAATAAAGGATGGGTATTCTATTTCTTTTAATGACCATGTTGTTATAAAAAGGAATAGAGAGATTATCTGTTCAGGAAAATTGGTTGGTAATTTGTACACCTTAGAACCCAAATCTCCCACAATGCAAATAAAAGTGAACAACTCATCATCTAACTAAAATTAGAGAAAAGAACATTCGAAGATGAACCAAACATATCTTTGGCATCTAAGACTTGGCCATATTAACCTTAGTAGGATTCAAAGGTTGATAGCCAATGGACCCTTGGGTTCATTGGTGGAGGAAGGCTTCCCAACCTATAAATCTTGCTTGGACGGTATGATGACCAAGAGATCTTTCAAGGCCAAGGGGTATAGGGCCAAAGATGTGTTAGAGTTAGGGGTCAATATTCGGTTAAAACCGAACCGAACTGAACCGAATAGATCAAAAACTGAATAAACCAATATTTTCAAAAATAACCGAACCGACCGAATTTCTTGAAAAAAACCGAGAAAATCGAACCAATAAAATATCGGTTAATTCGATTTTTAACCAAATTAACCGAAATTTTAAAATTTTCTTCGATTTTAATAAAATAATAAGATTTAATTTAATTTAATTATATTTTAAAAAAAAATACTTAAATTAATATCCTTATTCGATTTATTTGGTTTAACCGAATTACAAAATTCAAAATAAAAAACCGAACCGAATTAATCAAACACCGAATCAAATTTTGAGAAAAAATTGAAAACCGAATTAACCGAATCAAATTTCATAAATCGGTAGGTTTGATTCGTAATTCGATTTTTCCAAAATTTTTGCTCGACCCTAGTTAGAGTTGGTTCATTCTGGATACATATATTTGATGCGTCGCAAGTCTTAATGCTTTAATAAGTTCATAGAATTCAAGGCTGATGTGGAGAAACATCAAGGTAAAAGTATTAAGACACTACGATCAGATCGTGGTAGCGAGTACCTCTTGGGAGAGTTTAGGACTTACTTATCAGAGGCTGGGATTCAGTCCCAATTATCTACACCCGATACATCCCAACAGAATGGTGTAGTAGAGTGAAGGAATAGGACTCTTATGGAGATGGTTAGATCGATGATGAGTTACTCCGAGTTGCCAGATTCGTTCTGGGGATATGCTCTGGAAACAGCAACGTACATACTGAAGTTGGTCAGTACCCTATACTCCCACAGAATTGTGGACTAGGTGAAAGCCTTGTAACGCCCGCCCTTTTTTTTCCCCACAACTTACGGTGTGGCGAGAGGGCGGCGTTACGCTAACATACATAGACATGTGTATATCTTAATGCAGCAGAATAATTTGTTTTTTTTTAAACTTATTACACATGCGCTTAATCATGCCACTAATACTTTGAATCATGTATGTATACCTTAACTATCATTCATGAACATGGTGACAGTGTAACTTAGCATATTAATAGCATACATAGCATCATGATCTAACCATTCCATAACTTATCCATGATCATCATAAGTAGCAAGTAACTTATCCATTAGCATCATAAGAGTAGGTTATCCTTTAGGTATAACTATCATAGGTATAGCATAGAACCTAATGAGGCGTTTCAAATACAAGACATGCAATCAGTATAAATAGAAGAATCCTTTGCCATGTCACTGCCACACACACGCTCTTGCCCCTCCTGCTGCTTCCCTTAGTACCCTTTGGCCTGATCTGCGGTATAAGAAAATAAGACTATAAGCGCATAGGCTTAGTAAGACCCTTTCCTACTCACTAAAATCCATACGTCACATAAAGCATAATCATATGAACATTTAACAGGACATGATTCTCAACATAGAACATAAGCATAAAACAATACTTATCATGGCATAATTCTTAACATGAATATAAGCATAAATATAGCATAAGCATAAACATAACATAAGCATAAAAGACATTTAACATGGTATGGTTCTTAACATAAACATAAGCATCTTTTTAACACAATTCATAAGCATATTCATAGCATAAATCATAAGCATATCATAAGCATATTCTTAACATAAATGCATAACATGAATGAATGCATGAGTCAAATGCATATACATAAGGATGCTTTTTTGGAAATCATACTTATAAATACTTAAACATAATCATAACATCATTAGGGTCCCCGGTTTGTACCACATACATACATCTTATGCGCGCATCCCTAAGTAAATACGAGGTAGCCAGTCTCGACCTACTAGGGTAGGAACAGCTACGGTAGTTCCAAAAACCGAGGCATTCTTAAGGTGCCTATCCCTGTTGGACAGCTACGGTAGTCCCAGAACCGTGGACAGCTACGGTAGTCTAGAACCGAGGCGTTCTTATGGTGCCCATCCCTTGGACCCTTACTTCGGTCCGGTACAAGCCCATTCATAAAGTAAAATAACTTTGCATGCTTCTTCATTCATAGACATACTTAACATATCTTAGGACATAAACATAACCTTGTTACATGAAGCATGACATAAACATGCTTGGCATTTCATCATTCATACTTAATTCATAACATCATTATGCCTTCATCATTCATACTTATCATTCATACTTATCATTCGTACTTAAGGCATAAACATCCTCTTCATTCATCTTCTTTATTCATAAAACATGGCATACATACATAATCATGCCTCCAGGCATAAACATTATCTTGGTTCATACAGCTTGCATAATTATGGTACATGAGATAAACATGCATTTCATACATGGTACATTTCATCTAGCATACATAATCCTAGTATCCATCATAGAACATGCATGGGTAAGATACATAGAACATAGAACATGGTGCATACTACTTAGGTTCATGGCATTCATCATAGAACATGCATAGACCTTCATATACATATATCTATTATAGGCATTTAACATCCTACATGCATTATTCTATTTAACATACCCCTACATCAATTACATATATTCATGGTTTATGGTCTAAACATTCATGAGTAAAACATAACATAGAGCCTAACATACAAAGTCAGGATACATAACACATAAAGCTAGGGCTCTAGTAACACAAAGATCCTCACATCATGCTTAACCATACACTTACATCATAGTAACCTATAAACAAGTATCCTTGAGACCTTAACCCAATCCAAACGCTTGATTAGGGTCTTGGCCGAAACCCTAAAGGACCATGAGTCCATGGAAAATTCACATAGGCCATGATTAACATCCAATACAATACATACCATGCCATAGAAAACCATTTGAACCCTTGATTGGATTTAACCCTAAGCCCTAGCCCTACATCATGACTTTGGCTGAAACCCTAGAGGGTCACAAGCACATGGAAAAATTCACAAAATTTCCAATTTACATCCCATACATTACATATAATACCATAGGAAGTCATTAGAACTCTTGCTTGGAGTCAACCCTAATCCCTTGCCCTAAAACGTAATTTGGCCAAAAATTCAAGGGGCATAGATCATGTGAAAACTCTCACATAAATCCCCATTAACATCCCTTNTCAAGGCCATGGGGGCATGGAAAAATTTCCAATAAAACCCCAAATCAATTGCTTAAACACCATCATACCTTACCATAGGGCCATTGGGACCTTACTTGAAATAAGCCCCTAACTTCCCACCCTATTTAGGGTTCTAGGCCGAAACCTATAAGGTCTCTAGGCCATGTGAAACATTCACATAAACACCCTCCATCTCTCTTATATCATGATAAAACATAAAACATATGCTTGAGGTCTTAAACCCAACCCTACACATGGGTCCTTCATGTTGGCCGAAACCCTAGGGTATCCTAGGGTACCCCAAAAATTCCCAAAAATTATACTTAACCTCTAAACATCGTAAGGGAACATTAAATAACATTATACAGATTTTTAGCATCATTATGGACCCTAAAACATGGTGGCCGAAACCCATAGAGTTTCTAGGGTGTTGATTCTATTCCTTTCATGTTGGCCGAAACCTTAAGGTGTCTTAGGGTACTCCAAAAATTCCCAAAACTTATACATAACCTCTAAACATCATAAGGGAACATTACATAACATTATACAGATTTTTAGCATCATTATGGACCCTAAAACATGGTGGCCAAAACTCATAGGGTTTCTAGGGTGTTGATTCTATTCCTTTCATGTTGGCCGAAACCTTAAGGTGTCTTAGGGTACTCCAAAAATTCCCAAAAATTATACTTAACCTCTAAACATCATCAGGGAACATTAAATAGCATTATACAGATTTTTAGGATATTTATAGACCTAAAAATCATGGTGGCCGAAACCCTTAAGCATGAGGGTCTTGGTTTTCTTTCCTTTCAACATCAAATTCGAAAACCAACCACTATATCATACTAAAAATCATAAAAATCATAGGGAACTATTATATCACAGGTGAGGGAGTCTTACCTTGGGATTTCTTGATTTTTAGACCTTAAAAGAGAAAGAACTTGTAGAACTCTTGACCCTTGATCCCTCCTTGCCCTTGTACTCTTGTGAAGACTTTAGATCTAGGAGATGGAACCTTGGTGGAAACTTTTCCAAGGGGAAAACCTCTTCTTGGTGCTCGGCAAGAATGAGGGGAGGAAGATAGGAGGAAATGCAATTGAAGGAAGAGAGAATGAAACTCCCAAACTCCCCTATTTATCATCTATTAAAGAGGTAAATGAAGAGTCTCTCCATGACTCTTCATCTTCTTCTTAATCTTAACTTATATCCACTTCATTTTCTCATAGAAATCCCTTGCTAGGTGAGTTGGTTAAGGCTTACATGGTTGTACAAGAGGTCCAAGGTTCAATCCTTGGCTCATGCACCTTTATTTTTATTTCATTTATTTTATTATTTTTATTTCCTAAATTCCAAAAATCCCCCTAAAATCACCCATAACTATGCCAATATTCCTAAATAAAATTCCTTTATATTTATATTAATTTTACCTAATTTATATTAATTTTACCTAATTAATACCCATTTTTGGAGCCCATTTAAAGCTCATTAGTACCTAATTTTTCTCAATTTAAATGAGAAAATATGGATTTCTAGGCCCAATTTTACATAATTATTTCTGGGCCCCTCGGAAAATTATCTAGACATGCTCAATATTTTAAGAAAATATTAAGAGAATTTTTCGGGTCGTTACAAAGACCTTCTAATGTAACGCCTGCCCCTTTCCGTTAAGTGGCACGTTATCTTTAACCCTTTTTTTTTCTTACTTATATCATTGTGTATGAATCTAACATTGCAGCGGAAATGAAACATAAATAAAAGCATGTGCAACGATAAGGAAGTAATAACATCATATAACATCTAATAGCATCCATACTTAAATAAACTCCAAAAGAACTAGCAAGTATCATGCATAAAGTAGCAACATATGTCTTATTAGAAATAAGAACTAAGTCTATAGATGACACTAAAGTGGATCGATCAGTCAAGTCACCACTACACACATTAGCCCTTCCTGTAGCTACCCATTCCTCAGAAATTTCTATGTTGATCTGCAACATAAGCAAACAAACTATAAGTATAAACTTAGTAAACTCTTTCCTACTCACTAAATCCGTACGTCGCATGCATTTTAAAACATATAACATTTCATCGATAGCATAAAATTCATAAGGCACATAAGATACATGAAGACATATAGACATAGAACATGTGCATTTCAAAACATTAGGATGCTCTTTAGAAAACATAGTAAATAATACTTTAAAATCATATACATCATCTTCTTTGGGGTCCCCGGCTTTGTACCCATTCTTTCTTTTGCGCGCATACCCCTATGTAGGATGCGAGGTAGCTAATCCCGACCTATAGGGGTCTACATTCTAGGCTTACTATCTTTCAGCCTAGGGACAACATCATCGGTAGTCCGGAACCGTGGATCTTTTCAAGATCCGGTACAAGCCAATCTTTAAAGTAAAATACATACATGCATTCTTTTCTTTTCTTTCTTTCTTTCATATAGAACATGCATTCCTTTCTTTCTTTCTTTCATATTGCATGTACTACAAACATTCAATCATTCATAATCATAAGCATACTTTTATATATAGAACATGCATTCTTTCTTTTTCTTTCTTTCTTTCATATTGCATGTACTATAGGCATTCAATCATTCATAAACATAGGCATACTTTCATGGCATAATCATTAGTATAAATAGCATGACAAGGAAGGACCTTTCTTTTAAAACATGTAAGTGAAGCAACCATCATGCTAGTTTCATTAATACTTCATACATATAACATGCTTGTCTTAATCAAGGCAATATGTAAGTTTAATCTTTCTTTTCTCATCTTAATACATGCTGGCCGAAACTTCATAGCAAGGATATCATAGCATCAAACCCACATAACATTGGAATAAAGGCATACATTACATAAGAGGTCATTTACAAGTACACTGGTAGTCTAGACATCACTAAACCCTAGTTTAGGTGCATGAATTGTACTTAAACTTATTCTTAGCCTTTATTCTAGTAATTGGCCAAAATTCACAACATGGATAACATAGTATAAAAGTCATATAATCTTGGAAATAAAAACATACGTTACACATGGAATCATATACAAGCACAAGGGTAGTCTAGGCTTCATTGAACACTAGTTTAGGTGCATATTTTGTGCTTTAGCTTATTTTTAACCCTTATCCCAGTATTTGTCTGAAATTCACAGCTAGATAACATGGCATGAAAGTCATCCAATCATGGAAATAAAACATAATTTACATGAGAGATCATTAGCATGTAAAAGAGTAGACTAATCTTCACTAAACCTTAGTTTGGGTGCATGAATCGTACTTGCACGTATTCTTAACCCTTACCCTTTGTAACGCCCACCTTTTCCCCCACCTTACGATGTGGCGAGAGACGGCGTTACGCTTAACATACATAAGCATGAAAACATCGTAATGCAGCGGAAACATTTAAAACTTATACATACATGCACCTAACTCTTGAATCATGAATACGTGTCTTAACTAACTTTCCTAACTTGGGGACATGGGATCTTAGCGTATTAACATAATACATAGTATCATGACATAAAATTCATATAAGTCATCCATCAGGCAACATAAGTAGCAAGTGTATAATTTCCTTGAACAAAACCATCCTAATTATAACATGAGACTTGCAAAAACATAGAGCATGTGACAAGTATAATATTAAAACTTTTCTTTCTGCCATGTCACTGCCACACACACACACACTATTGCCCCTCCTGCTGCTCTACTTAATAACCTCTTGCTTGATCTGTGGTACAAGAGAAATAAGACTATAAGCACATAGGCTTAGTAAGAACCTTTCCTACTCACTAAAACCATGCGTCACTTAAACATAAACATATAAAGCATTTGACATAACATAATTCTGTACATAAAACATTAGCATAGTCTTAGCGTACTTCATAAGCATATGACATCTAACATAGCATGATTCTTAACATAAACATAAACATAAAACATACTTATCATGACATAGTTCTTAACATAACATGAGCATGAAACGTACTTATCATGGCATATCCCTTAACATGGACATAAGCATATTCTTAACATAAACATAAGCGTAAAACATACTTATCATGGTATAATGCATAACATGAATGAATGCATGAGTCAAATGCATATACATAAGGATGCTTAATTTAAAATCATACTTTTAATTACTTAAACATAATCATAACATCATTGGGGTCCCCGGCTTGTACCACATATATATATCATAAGCGCGCATCCCTAAGTAAATATGAGGTAGCTAGCCTCTACCTACTAGGGTAGGAACAACTACGGTAGTTCCAAAAACTGAGGCGTTCTTAAGGTGCCCATCCCTGTTGGACAACTACGGTAGTCCCAGAACCGTGGACAGCTACGGTAGTCCAGAACCGAGGCATTCTTAGGTGCCCATCCCTTGGACCCTTACTTCAGTCCGATACAAGCCCATTCATAAAGTAAAATAACTTTGCATGCTTCATCATTCATAGACATACTTAACATATCTTAGGACATAATCATAACCTTGTTACATGAAGCATGACATAAACATGCTTGGCATTTCATCATTCATACTTAATTCATAACATCATTATGCCTTTATCATTCATACTTATCATTCATACTTATCATTCGTCCTTAAGGCATAAACATCATCATCATTCATCTTCTTTATTCATAAAACATGACATACATACATAATCATGCCTCCAGGCATAAACATTATCTTGGTTCATAAAGCTTGCATGATTATGGTACATGAGATAAACATGCATTTCATACATGGTACATTTCATCTAGCATACATAATCCTAGTATCCATCATAGAGCATGCATGGGTAAGATACATATGAACATGATGCATACTACTTAGGTTCATGGCATTCATCATAGAACATGCATAGACCTTTATACACATACATCTATTATAGGCATTTAACATCCTACATGCATTATTCTATTTAACATACCCCTACATCAATTACATATGTTCATGGTTTATGGTCTAAACATTCATGAGTAAAACATAACATAGAACCTAAACATACAAAGTCATGATACATAACACATAAAGCTAGGGTTTTAGTAACATAAAGATCCTCACATCATGCTTAACCATATACTTACATCATAGTAACCTATAAACAAGTGTCCTTGAGACCTTAACCCAATCCAAACCCTAGATTAGGGTCTTGGCCGAAACCCTAAAGGACCATGAGTCCATGGAAAATTCACATAGTCCATGATTAACATCCAATACAATACATACCATGCCATTGAAAACCATTTGAACCCTTGATTGGATTTAACCCTAAGTCCTAGCCCTAAATCATGCATTGGCCGAAACCCTAGAAGGGTAATATGTCCATAGAAAAATTCATATAAGTCACCATTATTACCCATTATACCATAGAAAACATACTAACCATGCTTGAAGGGTTGAATTTTAAACCTAACCATGGTACCTTGATGGTGGCTGAAACCCTAAAGGGGTTTTAGGGTGCTACAAAATTTCCAAAATCATACTTTTATGCTTAACCTATCATGAGTAAACATTAGGAAACATAAGCGGGGTTTTTAACATCATTTTAGCCCCAAAAACTTGCTTGGCTGAAACCTTCAAAAGCCCTAACTATAGATTTCTCAACATGATGTGCCAACAAAAACTTATATCATGACAAACAACTTGGAAGCTATCATACCACAGGTGAGGAGGTCTTACCTTTCCTTATCTTGGATATAATCCTTGAATAGAAATAAAAAGAAACCTTCTTGACCCAAAACTTCTTCTTAGCCCTTGTAGCCTTGTAGAAAGCCTTGCATCTTCAAGATGGAGTCCTTTATGAAGCTTTTCTAAGGAAAAGGAACCCTTGTGGGTTTCGTCTAGAAGAAGAAAGAAGAAGGAGAGGAATGGCTTTGGTGGGAGAAGAGAAGAAAAAGAGTAACTCCTATGTCTCTTCCTCTCTCATCTACTCTTTTATACTACATGAAGGGGGGGGGGCAAGTGAAGGGTCATGGTGCCTCTTCTCTTGATGACTCTTCACTTCCCTAAGCCTTAACCAAAATCTTCTTCATTCTCTACTAGCACTCCCTTGCTAGGTTAATTGGTTAGTACATGCATGGTGTTACACTAGGTCCAAGGTTCAATCGTTGGTGCATGCACTTTATTTTTATTTTTATTTTATTTTATTTTTTTTTCTTTTAATTTCGGTAATGCCCCCTAAGGCCTACCAATAGCCATGCTAATATTCCAAATTTAAACCCATTTCTATTTATATTAAATTCTACCTAAAATCCACTAATAACCATGGTACTAGAAAAAACCCATGTAAGGCCCATTAGCACTTAACTTCTTATTCTATATCGAAAATCATGGATCATCATGCTAAGGTTTATACCCGTGTCCCTATGTTCCTCGAGAATCTATTTAGGTCTGGTCAATATTTTTAATGAAAATATTGAGAAAATTTTTTGGGTCGTTACAATCCCCCATACCTCGTGAAAGTTCGTCCTCGAACTTAGAATAGCTCCGGGTACTTGCGTCTCATCTCGTCCTCGTGTTCCCAGGTAGCTTCCTCGAACCCTTGACTTTGCCATAGGACCTTGACTAAGGGTACCTTCTTGTTCCTTAGCTTTTTGATTTCTCGATCCAAGATCTGGATAGGTCGGCTTTCAAAACTTAGGTCCTCCTGAACTTGTACTGTCTGTGGCTCGATCACCTGATCCGTGTTTAGAGTACACTTCTTGAGCATCGACACATGGAATACGTTATGGATAGCCGACATCTCTTGAGGCAGCTCTAGCTCATATGCCACATTGCCGACTCTTTCTAGTATTGGGTACGGTCTCACATAACGCGGACTTAGTTTTCCTTTCTTCCCGAATCTCGTTACCCCTTTCATAGGAGCCACTTTGAGGAATACCAGATCCCCAATATTGAATTCCAGTGGCCTACGCCGGACATCTGCATAACTCTTCTGTCGACTCTGAGCAGCTTCTATCCGTCGTCGAATGTTCTGTATGGCTCGGGTGGTATCGTCGATGAGATCCGTCGTGAGCCCCATCGCCTTCTTTTCACCGCCTTCATACCAACAGATTGGAGACCTACATCTCCTCTCGTACAAGGCTTCATAAGGTGTCATTCCAATAGTAGCTTGGTAGCTGTTATTGTAAGCGAATTCCGCTAAACACATATATCGACACCAACTCCCCTTGAAATCCAGGGCACAAGCCCGCAACATGTCCTCTAGCACTTGATTCACTCGTTCAGTTTGCCCGTCAGTCTGAGGGTGAAAAGCTGTACTGAATCATAATTTAGTGCCGAGAGACTTCTGGACGCACTCCTAAAAGTGTGAGGTAAAGCGACCATTCCTATATGAGATGATGGTCTTGGGAACTCAATGAAGTCTGATTATCTCCTTAGCATATAATTGAGCTAGTTGCTCAATTAAATAAGTCATCTTAATTGCTAGGAAATGAGCAGACTTCGTCAACATGTCCACAATTACCCATATCGCATCATATCCATTTGTAGTCTTGGGAAGTCCTGAAATAAAGTCCATAGAGATATCTTCCCATTTCCATTCCGGAATTGGAAGTGGCTGCAGAACTCCTCCGGGTCATTGGTGCTCTGCCTTCACTCGTTGGCAGGTCAGGCAAGTGCCAACATGCTGAGCCACATCTCTCTTCATACCGGACAACTAGAATTTCTCCTTCAGATCTTGATACATTTTGGTGGATCCCGGATGCATCGAATAAGGGATTCCGTGAGCTTCTACTAATATTGCTCCCCGCAGCTCCGGATCATTGGGGATACATAGACGATCCCTAAGGTAGAGTACTCCCCCGTTGGCGATATGAAAACCATCGCCCTTTCATTCTAGGATCTCCTGCTTGATTCTCTGAAGACTCGGATCACCATTTCCTAACTCTGGAAATATTCTTATTACATCTTGCACAATATACATGTACCACATTCTCCATATTACAAAATTTTTCTATTACATGGTCATCTCTACTTTCACTTATTCTATCCTTCCATAGTCTTCTTTCACATATCCAAATACCTTTTCTCATTTACCAGTCATGCTTCCTCCACTCTAATCACAAAAATCACATTCTTATGATCTCCGTATCTTACTTCTCTATAACCTTACTTTTAAGCAACGAGTATCTAATATATTCTTTACCAAATTTCATAAAGCTAATGCTATTCTTTACAAATCTCTCTCTCATTATTTATTTTCTAACAAGATTTTATAAAATATTCCTATATCAATCTTTTTCCAAAATCTATATTTTATTAGATCATTTCACCTAGTAAGTTTGCTTGACCTAGAGTTCTTACTACCTTCTTGCCTTTGATAACATTAACATCTAGTTCCTTCATACAGAGTTATAGCTAAGGTCCTATTCGCTGATCTCTATCACTCTTTCTTTTGCATATCTATTTCTTACCCTCTCTCTTTCTTATATCAAGAATATTACTCTATTGCTACTACTATATATATCTGTTTAAAAAGTCAAATAACTTAACACCTTAATCTGTTCCTAATAGATATACATCACTAAGTCTTCATTTCATAACTACTATAATCTCTTAGAATACCTACACTAAATATTCTACTCCCTTAATACTATAGCTAATAAGTCTCCATTAATAAAGCACTATCCTCTCTTTACTCTAGGCTCATCGCTAAATATTTTTTTTTTATAAAAGAAGAATTTTATTTCAAGAAAAGAAATACCATATTAGAAGGGGGGCCAAACCTAACCTTCTAATATGGATTTACAAGGAAAGAACTGATTTTACAGTTACGGAATTCAAAAGAAAATTTTACATTTAAGAATAGTCTTGTACATATCAGCCTTCATTTGTAAATCAACTTCAATAGCATAGCCTCTTTTTTGAGTTTCATCTGAACACTTGCTATACTGTGACATTTTCGCCAAAGGAGCTTCAAAGATAGATAGAACTTCAATGACAGTTATAAGCAGTATCAAAGAGGATCTTCCAAATACATTTATGACAAAGGGGAACTTCCGGATTCATTTAAGCCATGTTACATTTAAAGCCCATATCACAAAGGCAATCTTCAGCCAGACAAAAGTCAATCAGATTTAGTGCTCCTTTAATTTTAGCAATTCAGCCTCAAAAAGAGAATAGTAATGCCTGTCAATTGTTATCATATAGATACACTAGTAAGATTCCATATAAGTATCCTTCAGCCTTCCAATTATATCAGAAGCATGTACCATCCGAGAGCCATTTGTATATACAATTGAAACCATCCCTTAATTCTGATACCATCTTACGTATGAACATAAATTGATTGTATCCCAGAATTTAGAAATAAGGAAATTAGACATCAACCAAAATTCCTCAAACAATTATGAAAATTACTGCACACAGCAGTCTGGATTTTAGATATAATAGCCTCCGATATTCTTATCACAGAGCTGGCCGCAACTAATATATCAGAAATCGTAAATCAGATAGTTTTCTTTATCTAGAGTAAGGCCATTTGATCATGAGCAGCCTTCAGACAAAATTGAATTTCAGATAAAACCAGATTTCAAGATTTAGTAATGATTTCAGGACCCATCAGGTTGCCTTCAGTCTAATTCTGCATCTTGTTTCAAAAAACCAGAAGATCAACCAGCAAACCAAAGATCGATGCTCAATTCAAGGTTCAGAATTCTGTTCTGGAATTCAAAAGAAAATTTTGCTAGGAATAATCTTGTACATATCAGCCTTCATTTGTAAATCAACCTCAATAGCATAACAGTTATGAAAATTGCTGCATACTTCAGTAATAATAACCTCCGATACCTTATCACTGAACTGGCCACAACTAATGTATCATAAAGCACAATTCTTAGTAATCATATTCAATCAGATAGTTTCCTTTATCCAGAGTAAAACCATTAGATCATGAGCAGCCTTCAAGCAAGCATAAAGATTTTGGATAAAATTAGATTCAGAATTCAGTAATCAATTTCAGACCATCAGGCTGCCCTCAAAATAGTTCTTTATCAACATCCTTGTACCCCTGTAAGTATGCTGATACACAATTCAAGTTCCAGCATTCTTATGTTACCAATGTTTTCAGCAAAATTCAGGCATAGTATTAGTAGACTATAACCAGATATAAACAAGAAGAGTTGTCCATGGTCAGAACAAAAGCATTATCAAACAGATACAGAATAAGAGCATTATCAGAATCAATTAGTCGACATTATAAAGAATAAGAAACCTTATAATCAGAAATGTCAGTATCCTTTCAATTTATCATCATCCCGTAATCTGATCAAGGCAAACCAGAAGAAGTTACAGTGATTTTCGGGCCATTTTAACATAGGGAAAACCCATCCTATCCATCTTACAAATGCCATTTAAAGTCTTATCAATATCTTGTTCGAGTAACACTTTCTCCTCTTTCAACTTAAAAGCTGAATTAGCCAAGTAATCCGCGACCATATTTGCTTCTCTATATACATGTGAATAAACCACAAGATACTTCTTCACCAACAATCTGATTTTCAAAACCGTCTTTCTATATTCCCAACATATTGAACAAGATTGAATTAACCTCAATGCCACCAAGGAATCTGATTCTAACCAAATTGGTAGAAATTTATTAGCTATACATAGTTCTAATCCAATTAAAATTGCATGGAGCTCAGCTTTAGTATTTGAAGAAAATCCCAACGTACCATGCTTTGCCATTATGAATTGCCCATCATGATCTCGGATTATGGTCCCAAACGAAGCTTCTCCTGGATTTCCTTTCGAACATCCATCCGTGTTTAGTTTATAACCTCCAAATTTTGGCCTAATCCAGCGCACCATTCTGATAGATGTTCTAGCTTTTATCTTAATATCCAACCCCCAAACTTTAGCAACAGAAATGAAACCCTTGCAATGTTTATTTTTAATAGTGCTGGCAGCTTCCCCCAACCAACAATAATGAATTATCTTTCTTTTGATGTTCAGAACCTCTTGCTTAACCTCTTCATGCTTAGCCTCGTTCCTAGCTAACCATAAGAACCATGTAATAAGAAATGGCATCACCTCTTTAATATGCCCTCCTTTCAACCATTCCGATCCAGTCTTCCATTCTTCCAAAAGTGAAAACCGTTTAACACCAAACAAGTTAGCAAAATGAGACCATACTTCTTTAGCAATTGGACCTTCAAAGAACAAATGATTCCAAGTCTCTAATGAGCTACAACATTGACATTTAGAGACTAGAGTAATACCACGATGTTGTAAAATAGTGTCTATAGGAAGTTTCCTCTTCAAAAATCTCCATGCAAAAATAGAAATATTCGGTTTGACTAACCCACTCCATATTGCATAGTTTATAGGATCCCTTTCTTGTACTTGCCGAATGCTATTCCAAGCTAATTTTAAGGAAAAACCACCATCTAGAGAAGGTTTCCAAATGATTTGATCTGTTGCTAATTGGCAAGAAGTAACAGCTACCATTTCTGCAGTATTAACCGGAAGTAGTCTATCTATTTCTTCCATTCTCCAATTTGTGCCATCCATAAGTTCTTCAACCCTTAATCCCTTATTAACAATCAGTGCACTAGATTTAAAAAGAGGTTCTTCATCTAACCAAGTATCAAACCAAAAGTTAATCTTACCATTTCCCAGCACCCAGCCGATATTTTGTTCAGCCAAATTGCGTACTTTGATAATCCTACGCCAACAAGGAGATGCATTTTTCTTTAGATCAACAATAACTGGATGTAATGAACCACAATAGAAATTGGAGAGATATGAAGCCCAAAGGGGTTTTTGCTCTCTGAATCTAAACCATAGCTTAACTGCCATTGCTAGACTGATATCTGCAAGTTTCCTTAATCCTAATCGTCCTTCTACTTTATGCTTACTGATGTCTGCCCATGCTACCCAATGGACTTTTTTGTTGTTCTCCGTGGAGCCCCAAAAGAATTTAGCAAAAATCATCTCCAAACTGTGAAGAATAGCTAATGGGGGAAGGATCACTTGCAGCAAATATAGAGGCATAGAAGCTAGCACACTCTGAATTAATAGTAGGCGTCCACCATATGTCAACCGTGTCAGATTCCATCCCATGAGCTTTTTCCTTATTTTTTCCAGCAAGGGTTGAAAATAACTTGATTTCTTGTGCCCAATATAAAGAGGAATTCCCAAATATTTCATAGGCCATGTACCTTCCAGAAAACCTGTCTCAGCCAGAATTAGACCCTTACGTTTATCTGAAATCTTATTTGATAAATAAATCAGACTCTTCATTACATTTACAGCTTGCCCCGAAAGTTCTTCATACTTGTGCAAGAATTTCTTTAATAATTTTATACAGTCAATAGATCCATTCAAGAAAATTATCACATCATCAGCATATGCAAGGTGTGAGATCTTCATATTGCAGCCTGTAAAAAAACCCAACTTAGGATTATTATGATAAAGTTTTTCTAGACCCCTGGATAAAAATTCAGAAGCAATAATGAATAAAAAGGAGAAATAGGATCCCCTTGCCGAAGCCCTCTTTTTGATTGAAAGAACCCTGCCATCTGACCATTAATGCCAATAGAAAACCAGACTACCGAAATACATCTTTCAATCATATCAATAAAATTTTTTGAGAAACCAAAGGCTACCATAATTCTGAATAGTAAGCTCCACTGAACTCTATCAAATGCCTTGGCCATATCCAATTTCATTATAACATTTCCCCCTCTGACATGATGATTCAATTTGTATGTCAATTCTTGAGCTAATAAAATATTGTCTGATATCAATCTGTTATCTACAAAGCCACTTTGTGTTGGAGATATTATCTTATTCAAAACTTGCCGCAGCCTATTTGCCAACAATTTAGATATGATTTTGTAAGAAACATTACACAAGCTGATAGGTCTGAATTCTTGCCAAGTTTGCGCATTCTCTGTCTTTAGAATTAAAATGATAGTCGTAGCAACCATACCTTTTGGCAATATTCCTCCCTTGAAGAAGTCTAGCACTACCTGAAAAACGTCTTCTTGAATTAGATCCCAACAAGATATATAAAATGCTGCTGAAAAACCATCTGGACCGGCCACACTTTCTTGATTCATTTCCCACACCACCTGTTTTACTACTTCCTTAGTAGGTATTGTTGTTAAAGCCATATTTTCTGGTGAGTTAATCAACTCTGGTATACAATCAAGATCTGCCATGCTGCCATTAAAGGGTTCACCTGTCAATAAATGTTCAAAAAATTTAACACCCGAAGCTTTAATTTGTTCTGAATTTTCCAAGCACTTTCCATCATCCCATATTCGAAATATTCTATTGGCTGTCCTTTTTGACTGTACCATATTATGAAAGAACTTGGTATTTCTGTCGCCCTCTCCCATCCATTTTACTGCAGCCCTTTGCTTCTAAAAATCCTCCTCCATCTGTAAAGTTTTAAAAAGTATAGCTTGAAACTTATTTTTATTGATTCTGTTTATTTCCGAAGGCATATTGTCAAAAGTTTTTTCAGCTTCCTTAAACTGTTCTTCTGCTTTTTGCACATTGTCATGTATATTCCCAAAGACCTCCTTGTTCCACCATTTCAAATGACTTTTCAACCTCTTTAATTTAATTTGTAACTTCTGCATTCCACAGCTGGAGGTCGGCAAGTTCCAATTTAATCTAACAGTTTGTGAGAAGCCATTATGCCTTAGCCACATTTTTTGGAACCTAAATGAAGATTCCACCTGTTCGACAACTAGAAAAGAGACAAACAAAGGGCAATGATCAGAGCCTGCTCTGCTTAAATGTTTAACCCTGACTGAAATCCCGTTACTTTGCCAGGAATTAGAGATCAAAATTCGATCCAACCTTTTCCATATTCTGTTATTTGCCCAGGTGAACCTGTCTCCTACAAATCTTGCATCAATCAATCCTATTAACATCATAAAATTATTGAAATCTTCTATAGCACCAATCCTTGTTAAAATACCAGTTGAAGTCTCCGACTCATTAGCAATTACGTTAAAGTCTCCACCTACCAACCAAAACTCATCATTTAAAGGTCTAATAGACNATATTCTATTATTTGTCCAGGTGAATCGATCACCTACAAATCCTGCATCAATCAATCCTATTATCATCATAAAGTTATTAAAATCTTATATAGCACCAACCCTTGTTAAAATACCAGTTGAGATCTCCGACTCATTAGCAATTACATTAAAGTCTCCACCTACCAACCAAAGCTCCTCATTTAAAGGTCTAATAATTTCCAGCTGCTCCCATAAATCATATCTGTCCACTCTAGAGCATTTAGCATAAACTATTGTAACCAATATATCCAAAGGAAGCATAGTATATTTCAATTTTAAATGTAAAAACTGATCATGATCCTTCAAAACTGTACATACAATATTTGCATCATGGGAAAACTATATTTTACCTGAGCAGTTAGAAAAAACTGAAGGAAATCCGAATCTTCTTTTAATAAAATCACCATCAAGAGCAACCATTGGCTCCAAGATACCCAAAAAATTAAGATGATAATGATTCTTCATATGTATCAATCTCCTATGCGATGGGAGATTTCCTATCCCCCTAATATTCCAAACAAGACCTGACATTATAATAAAGAGGGGTTAGAAAACCTTTGAGCTTGAGACTTACTTCTGGTAACCCTTTGAGGTATATCAGGAGGAGCTTTTGATCTAGCTTTATTCAAAGGAATTTTTAAAGAAGAAGGAAAGGATGAAGATCTTTGCAGTTGCCGCACTTCTTCTTGATCTGATACATCTTCTTCAATAAAAGATTTTGCAATCTCAGCTTCCATTGATTCATTAAAATTAGCTTGAAAGAATTCATCATCATGAACTGCTAAATCCGAAACCTTCTCAGTATGCATTTCCACATCTATTTTACCTGCATCATACCTTACCTTCTTTCTAATTTCAGAACCTGTTAAATTAGCAGCTAACATCTCAACTGATGATTTTTCTACTGGGATTAATCCTTCGGCAGTAGAAATATCAGTTAAATTTGAAACCACCGGCACAAATTGCACAATCTTCTCTGGAACAGATTTCTGAACAACTTGATCAGTAACACTAACAAAGTTCTATTCTTCTATAATATCTTGCGTATCAGCCTTCTTGTTTGCCATGTCACTTGTTCCCCTTATCTTTTCCTCATCTGTCTTTTCTTTCAGTTCTTGAATCTCATTCAAATCTTCTATTTCTTCCCTTTCCAAAGAGGCCAGAGTTTGATATTTGTTATTATTAACTAGTTGGCTGTTTATTCTATCTTTTTGTATCCAAGCCTGTTTTCCATCTCTGTTTTTATCACCTTTCCGTATAAAATTTGTAGTATCACTCACCTCCTTTCTAACTTCCTTTCCCAACTTATCTTCTGAATCCATATAAACCGTATCATTCATTCTCTAGGTAGGAAGGGGTAGGCTTCCATTAACATAACATTCTTCAACCGAATGACCCAAATGCGAACAATAAGTACAATACTTGGGGCATTTCTCAAATAAAACCCTCTGCAACCTCTTTTCTTCTCCAATCCCGATCCAAAATTCATTCACCCTTGGCTTGAGCAAGTCGATTTCAACACATATTCTCGCCATGTAAAGTCTTGAGCCATCAGCCGTAGCTTCATCGATCTTTATTGGATTCCCCACAATACGAGCGGCAGAGAACATGCTCTTCTTGTTAAACATGTGTATGGGGAAGTCTGGAAGCTGGATCCATACCGGGGCTATCGAAGATTCAACAATATAAGAGAAATTTGGTGTCCATTTGAAGATTCAGAGAGGAACACCATCGATGTACCATACTCCCCTTGCCCAGATTCTTGCCATATCCGCATTAGATGTAAGATGCAGAAATATGTGTCCCGAGCACAGCACTCGGATGTTGTAAGGGCTAGAGAGCCCTAGATTTTGGAAGGCCAGCTTGATAGTTGAGAAGGTTGGGCGTTTGCCGGAAAATTTTCCAATTAGAGAGTATCGGTAAGGATCTGCCATAGATGACACTTCTTCCGCAAAGTAAAAGATTCCGGGCTTATCATTATAGATCATCATCTCTTTGAAATCGTCTCCGATCTCATCAAAAGTCTTTTTAGATGCCCTTGGTGAAGATGGTCTCAACGCCGCAGAATAAGAGATTGAGGTCTCAACCATTGCTCCTTGTGGAATCGGCAAGCTCTCAGAGTGTAGAGCTGCTTTTGGTAGAGGAGGAAAAGCTGTAGAATCTGACGCCAGTTGATTACCGACACCGGCGGCCATCGCCGCTGCGAAGGGAGGCCGCGCTTGAAAAATTTCCTTCAAAATCGCCTTGTAGCAGCTCCCTTTTTTGAGTAACATCGTTAGATCATAATAAAGCCTTAACTTATAATCCCTTTGCCATTATCAAAACATAAGTTCGATCTTGGTGCTTCCGGCACCAACATTTTCCTGCATACTTAACAGATTCATTAGATCACAACATAATCTTAACTTATGCACCCTTTGTCATTATCAAAACCCAGGTTTGATTTGGTGATTCCAACACCAACAATATGCTCTAATACGCATCTTACCCTTATGCTACATGATTTTGATATATGGAAAAGGAGGAGAGAAAGAAAAAGTTCAAAGTGTTTTCAAAATTTCAAAGTGTTTTCAAAGTATTTTCTAAGTGTTAGGAAAGTTTTGATACCAAGAAAGAAAAGTTCAAAGTGATTAAAAAATCTTTCAAAAATTTTCAAAATATTTTCAAAGTGTTAGAAATGTTTTTTAAAGTGTTAGAAAAGTTTTTCAAAGTGTTAGAAAGTTTTTAAAATGTTAGAAAAACTTTTTATAAAATGTTTTTCAGAAGGTTTTAAAAAAAAGTACTTAAGTTTTTTCGAAAGTGAGCTAAATTTTTTTTTAAGTTTCTCAAAAAGCTTAAAGTATTTTTCATCTTTTCAAAAAGGCAAGTTACTCTCTAAACTATTTAAATCATATTTGGAAAAAGACTAAGTCCGGTTTAAAAAAATATCAGATCAAGGGGGAGAGCTCAAAATAAAATTTTATTTCTCCTATTTAATCTTGTGTTTAGCTTAACTTTGAACTGAGTTGCCATAATCAAAAAGGAGAAGATTGTTGGTGCCGAAAGCACCATATCGAACCTTATTTTGATAAGTGGCAAAGGGTTCAAGTTAAGCTGGTTTGTGTGTACTGATAAATTTGTGAAGCTTACAGGAAAGTCCTAAGTAAGCTAGGCAAGAAGTCTTGACCTGCAGGGTTGAGCACGAAGTCCTGGTCGGGGATCGGGCAACGAAAACTTGGTGAGGAAAGCCGAGTACGAAGTCTTGGTCCGGGGGACCGAGCAGAAGACATTGCCGAGTGGGGATTGCCGACAGGAGTCGAGACGGGTCGAGGTCGAGCATTGTCAAGTTCCGGGTTCTCGGAGGCTGAGAAAAAGTTCAACCGGAGGAGCCGGTGGGCAAAAGGTAACTTCTCTTGAGAGGAGTATGTGAGGACGCGTTCCCCGAGAGGGAACAGTAGGCGTCGGTCCAATCTAGGATTTCAGGTGAAACCTAAAAGTCAGGGTCAAGACAGCACTGGTTGTAATCCATACTTGATTTAAATTATATTTATATTATTGTGTAGAACTAACCTTTGTTGCAGCTGAAAAGTTGGACCAGTTGGACTAGGGCGCCTGAATGGGACTCAGGCGCCTGGGAGCTGGCAGCGAGTGGCTGAGTTGGCACAACGGTCAAGTTTATGTGGTCAGTGCTGAGTGGAGGAGCCACGTCGGCACTCAGGCGCCTGAAAGGGATTAGGGTGTTTGAGCCAGGATAGAAGTTTGATTGCGCAACGGATAGAATTGCAGTTCGAGACAGTGCGACTAGGGCGCCTGAAAGACCTTTTAGGCACCTGGGAGACTACTATATAAAGGATAGAGATCAGCACCCCAGAACATCAACTGACACTCTGCAATCATTTTATTGTCCTATGTGTTGCGCGATCAAAGCCTTGACAACGCTGAAACACCGTCCGACTCTTCGTGCAAAGGTTTTTAATCCATTCAAGAAGGAGTTGGTATATTTGTTTTATCTTAATTGCACACTAAAATCTTGTAATTTGTATATTCATTCGAATATTAGTGATTGTCCAACGCAAATGATCAATGATCATGGGCCATGCAGTAGGAGCCGGTCTAGACTCCGAAGCAAGTAAAACTGACTTGTGTTAGCGTGCTGTGTTTTGTTTTCCACTGCATACTCAATTGTTTTAAAAATTCGAAATATCTTTAAAGCGATATTCACCCTCCCCCTCTAACGCTCTATCTCGGTCCTACAAATTCCTCCTTAAACTTCTAGATGAACTAACCTTTCTTAGGCCCCCATACATTGAGTCCACATGGCTTGACGCAAACTCAAGTCCCATAGCTATTCATGCTTCCCTACAATCAATATAAAATTTGTGAAATAAGGATATAAATGTAATGAAATTGCACAACGATTCAAAATATATCCTATCATAATTATACCAAAAACAATGAATAGTTGCTTAGCTAGACTAAGGAGTATAACTGGTGCTAATCTTATAGAATTGATGATGTTTGGCTGCATTAGTTCGTCGGCTAGGGAAGATTTTAATATATTCATAATTATAAATGTAGAGATGCTCACTAGATATGATCCAATCATGAGTTTTCTCATGCTATGAATCATATTGCGTACGTTCACTAAATGAGTTTAATATTCAATCATACATATAAAGAATGTGCACCAAAATAGTAAAACTATATTTATCCAATAAATAGTACATTCCTTAAGGTGATTGTAACGCCCGCCTTTTTCCCACACCTTACGGTGTGGCGAGAGGGCAGCGTTACACTAACATACATAGGCATATGAACATCTTAATGCAACGGAATAATTTTTTTTTCTTTAAACTTATTACACATGTGTTTAACCATGCAACTAATACTTGAATCATGTATATATACCTTAACTATCATTCATAAACATGGTGACATTGTAACTTAGCATATTAACCGCATACGTAGCATCATGATCTAACCATTCCATAACTTATCCATAAGCATCATAAGTAGCAAGTAACTTATCCATTAGTATCATAAGAGTAAGTTATTCTTTAGGCATAACTATCATAGGTATAGCATAGAACCTAATGAGGCGTTTCAAAACACAAGACATGCAATCAGTATAAATAGAAGAATCCTTTGCCATGTCACTGCCACACACACGCTCTTGCCCCTCCTGCTGCTTCCCTTAGTACCCTCTTGCTTGATCTGCGGTATAAGAAAATAGGACTATAAGCGCACAGACTTAGTAAGACCCTTTCCTACTCACTAAAATCCATACGTCACATAAAGCATAATCATATGAACATTTAACAGGACATGATTCTTAACATAGAACATAAGCATAAAACATACTTATCATGACATAATTCTTAACATGAACATAAGCATAAACATACTTATCATGGCATAATTCTTAACATGAACAAAAGCATAAACATACTTATCATGGCATAATTCTTAACATGAACATAAGCATAAACATACTTATCATGACATAATTCTTAACATGAACATAAGCATAAACATACTTATCATGGCATAATTCTTAACATGAACAAAAGCATATGCTTATCATGACATAATTCTTAACATGAACATAAGCATAAACTAGGTGTCACGAATGTGGGTCTCAAATTTAGAATATTTGTAAATGCTGGAAACCCTTTTTGCAATCAAAGAATAAAAGCGTAGTAAAGGGGTCACAGGTCGTATTTTTCCTAGGGCTAGTTGAGAGTGTTTGATTTGAGCTTGAATTTATGTGTCGTTAATATTTTTGGGTTTCAAAGAAGAAATGGGGTTTTGTTTTCAATTAGTAATGAAAATGCAATAGAAAGAAAGGAAAACGTAACTAAGTGAACTTAAGCAAGGTAATAGCAACTATGACATCAATTAATGGTGAATTTAGTTAACTAATGCAAATGATTTGAACTTGGAAAAATAAATTCGAATTCAAGTTCAAGTGTACTCTACAAATTGTATTGAACTTAAGGGTACTACGACTCAAAGCTGAAACCTAACTTGATACAATTGAAGCTATGAAACTTGATACGCAAGGGATAAGAGAACTATGTACCAAAATGATACGAAATGCAGGAAATGGACTGATCAGTAGTTTGGGAAAACAAAGCTGTTAATGAAGAGAGTTGCAGACCTGAATGAGAAATTCAAAACCTTAAAACTGATCAAACAAACAGGGTTATTGCAGAAATTAAATGGAGGAAAATAGATTTTTGAAGCAGAAGTGCAGCAACAAAATTTTGATGCAAAGTGCAAAAAGCAACTGATGTGAATCAATTGGGTGTGAATCAAACAAGTCGGGTACAAAATTCAGCAGCAAGTAGATGCAGAATCAAACTCTAGTGAAACAAAAATTCAGAAACAAAGCATGATGTGCAGAAATGGAACATAAATTGCAGAAATGGATTGATACGCAGGGAATTCAAACTGATACGCAACAGGAAATCAAGAAATTAAACTGAAACTGAAGACAATGTTCACTAAACAAACTCACGAGCTAATTTACTTGCAGAAATGAACCTAATTAAGGCTTGATAAATTCAGAAATTGAAACTACAGCAGCTGAAACAAAACTCAAGAACTGAAAATGCAGAAATTAAAGGTTGATATGCAGCTACGCAAACTGGCACGCAAGCAAGAAAAACATGAAACAACATGAAATTAAACCTGAGAATTCACTAACAAGCAATCTATCTATTTAACTGGCATAATTGAAACTAATTAAAGCAGTAACTAAGCTGAAAACGAAGCTTAACAAATCTAAAATTCAGAAACAGTAAGGAACAAGGCAGAATTCAAAATTACAACTAAAAACAGAAATACAATAAGAAAACTACTCCTCAATCATTCCCTTGGTTCAAAACCTTCTTGCCGTCACACAAGAGCAAGCCAAGAACCCCTTCAACTCGCAAATCGATGGAAAAATCGCTTCAAATTCAGATCTGCTCACAAATTGCACTCGGCTGGATAAACCCAATCCGATCTCCTCGATCTCGCGATTCTGAGGTTTGATGATGATTTGATGATGATCAAAGAATACCAGAGGACCCTCCAGTAAGCTCCAATGGAAGAAAACGGCACGCGATCACGATTGAATCGATCAGATTGCAGAAGTTGCTGAAACCCTCACTCAACTCTGCTCCAAGGCAAATCTGAGCTTGAATCTCCACTGAAGCCTTCTCCCAAGGATTCAGATCGTGTTCCAAGGTTGTGATCGAGATGGCCACGCCTTCAGATGGAATAAATCGCAATGGAAATGAAGAACAGCAATGAAAACTCGAAGAAGCAGCTACGACTGGCGAAGACGCAACAGAGATCTGAACAGGGGAGTTCGGTTTATGTAGTTAAACAGTGAACGGCTGAGATCTCTTCAATTCCATCCAACGGTTAATCCTCGTCCGATTTGACTCAAACTTCCCAGATCTTGATCAGAGGTCAGGATCATCGTCGGGGTAGCTCGGATCTGCCAGATCTACAACGGATGGTTCAGATCATCTTGATCTTTGAATGGATGGTCTAGATCCCTCTGATCGTGATCCAACGGTTAGATGATCTCCGATTAGGCTGAAACCTTCAAATCTTGATCTGATCGCTAGATTAGCCTTAAGCCCAGCTCGGATTGATCAGAAGTTCTTAGATGGTCTAGATCTAACCATCTTTGCATCGGACGGTCCAAATTAGTTGACGCTTGATCCCTTTGATCTGGATTCAATGCTGACTCAAGTTTGACCCAACATGACCTAGGTCCCTGATCCTTCCAAGCCTACAAAAGTAGATCAAAAATTTAGTGACAAAACAACTCAAATATATAAAAATTTGCAATTAGGTCCAAAAGAATATAAATCTTAGAACCTAGGGTAAATCCACCATTAAGCAAGTAAAACATGAGTCAAAAATAGATCCTAGACCCTTAAATAATCAACAAAATGACACTTATCAACTCCCCCACACTTAAGCTTGAGCATCTCGCGAAAAGTACTAGATATGTATCCCTTAGCTTTTCTCAAACATAAGTAGAAACAATTGAAAAGAAATTACCTAGGGTTGTTAATTCTCAAAAATCTAAGCTCTATGAATTAGTA
Organism: Boesenbergia rotunda; assembly: GCA_024364735.1. Taxonomy (NCBI): domain Eukaryota; kingdom Viridiplantae; phylum Streptophyta; class Magnoliopsida; order Zingiberales; family Zingiberaceae; genus Boesenbergia; species Boesenbergia rotunda. Next base: position 90,721 of record JAGFNQ010005432.1, on the reverse strand, counting down.
TCTTGTCCTTAAATTAACAACTTAGCAATTTCAACCTTCATGATTCATTGAGATGAATCTAACTCACTAGCCTTTCAAGAGAAGTTTTTGGTGGCTCTCTTCCTAAGTTCTAAGTTCATGATAAAAGTGGAGCTCACTCTTACACACATGCTTTTTGCACTACCATAGGCTTACTTGTTATCTACTCTCCACCATTATTCATGATTCAAATCGACATCTATAAAAGTTTACTCAAAAGTGAAAGACATATGAAATGGTAGAAATGAAGTAACAACTAAGAAAATAGCAAAATTGATAAAGTGGAAGACTTGGATGTTCAAGAATATTCTTGATGCATTTTATCCTCTTATCAGTCCTCATAATGAAGTCAAAGTGTGATGGAGTGAAGCTTTGGCATTGCCCTTCAAAAATTTGATGAAAAGACCTCATCAACTCTTTTGTGCCAATTTCACTCTTGTGTGCCAATCTTACTTCCTTCTCTTCCTTTTCTGATTTTTTTTCCTTTAGCAAAGTCGGAATGTAATGGAGCAAAGCTTTTGATTCGGATGAGAGCAACTTCACTGATTTTATGGTGCCAAGTCTTCAATTGTGTGCCAACTTTGCTTCTTTGTTTTTCTTGTTTTTTTCAACTGTTTTCTCTTTTTCTGATTTTTTTTTCAAGTCAGCTGCTGGCTTCAGACTTGGTTGCAGCTGAGTATCTACTCATTCTTTCCTTCATTCTTCTCAGTTATATGGTGCCCAGCTCTTTTTCTTCTCATAGCTATTTTTTCTCAGCTTACAAACTGTTTTTCTGTTTTTTTTTCTGTTCTATTTTTTTTTTCTGTGTTTCATGTTTCAGATTCACGCCAAATGATTCAGACCTTGCAATCTCTGATTTCTCACAACAATTAGCCTCAAATAACAGTGGAAAGTTCACATGCTTCACTTGAGAATTTCAGCTCAGCAAATTCAAGTTCCATCTATGGCACAATCAATTTCAAGTTGATACAAACTGTTTTTTTTCCAGCTCCAAGGCAATTCAATTTAGATCCCGAAACATCAAGCTCTTCATCCTTACAGTTTTCTGATTTCTTATTCAGCTCAGATTATTCAGATTTTCAAAACATCTTCTTCCACTTAATGGCTTGATACTTTGCTTCCTTTGTTTTTTTTTTCTGCTCAATTCTTTTCCACTTGGGCTCAGTTTTTCTTTCTTCTTCATTGAATTCAACTTGGCACACAATTTCTGCATTGGTTTCACATGCAATTCATCCTCTATCATAATGGCCGAAACATGCTCCAAGGCATTTTGATACATCTTCTTCATTTGCGTGCCATTTCTTTTCTTCATTGCAGATTTTTCTGTTTTTTTTCTTCTGCCGAATGGCATGATGATTGCAAATGAGAGAACCACTTCACATGCAATTCACAACTGAATTCCCATTTATCTTGATACCAAGCTCAACTCAAATGGCCATTTTTTTTTTTCAAAATGAAGTACTTCCTTGATAAAAATTGATTCCAAATCACTAACCATTCCCCCACACTAAATCTTTTCTCCGTCTCGGGCAAAATAACATCAAAGAACATCCCAAAACAAACAAGTCCCCATAAAAGCATGGTTAAGAGTAGAAGATAAGGAAAGAAAAATAGAATGAACATGATTATTGTCAAGAATTGATATGGAAAGGTAAACAAATTTATTAGCCTCTATATATGTGATCCAATCATTGAAATATGGTTTTGAAAGAACCTAAGCAAGTTCTAGAGTACAATCACATGTATGTGTCACAAAAATAAGGCTAATCCTCACTAGGTACAAATAATTCATCTCAAGTCCTCAATCAAGAATCCATGGCCAAGTAGTACTCAAGCATCCAAGATTTTATCCATGAACTCAAACCCTAAGTTTTAACAACCAAATTTAATTTATTTTCAAAAGACTCTAAAATGTTATCAAGACAACCTAGAGGGATACATTTATTCCTACTCATGAAGAAAAAGTGCCAAAAGACATAAAATGGTATTTACAATGTCTCCTATTTATTCTTCTAATCTACTCACGCATTTATTAGTAAGAACTCTTTTAAAAGAAAATTCTACTTCTAAAGAACATAAGAATGAAACATGCAATGAAAGAAAATGCAAGAAGGAATAAACTCCCCTTTATTTCTGGCGGTCGGAGTCTATCAAGAAACAATCTCCATCGTGGTAGTGGAGGAGTAGGGGTAGCTGAAAAAATTTCCTTCATTTGCTCAATTTTATTTTGCATCACTCCCCCACACTTAAACTTGACAGCAAAATGTTCAGGTGGCCGTGGACGATTAATGTTCAACATCCATTTTAGAGATGGAGTGCTATGAGTCAAATTAAGATCATCTCCTCCCTCTTTATTCTTTTTGGAAAACCATCCAGGGGTTGAAGACTGTCTAGATGGAGTACCCACTCAAGAAATCTCTGGGACCCTGCAAAACCATGTAAAACCTTTCTCATGCGTGTAGGGTAAGGTAAAAGTGTAATACTATCAATCTCTACATTAAATGTATCCAAAAATGTATCGCATTCAATAAAATCAATTTTTGGTACCTCAGTGAATTTTTCACAAGCAATTTCTACATAAGGTGTATCAGAAAATGTTTCACAGTCAATAAAATCAATCTCTGGTACCTCCATAAGTTTTTCACACTCAATTTCAGCATAAGAGATAGCAAGAGATTCATCACAATTAACAACTTCAAATTCAGGCTTCTCTAAAAAATTTTCACAATCAGTTTTAGCATAATCTGTCTCAAGAATATCATAGCAATGCATAAAATCAAGCCTGGGTGTCAGGGGTTCCGAACCCTAGCTGACATCTCATCATCGCACCACCGCCGGCCGGACTTCCACTTCGCCATCTCACTCTTGATGACATCTCATCACTTTTTATGCTTATCATGACATAATTCTTAACATGAACATAAGCATAAAAAAGCATTTAACATGGTATGGTTCTTAACATAAACATAAGCATCTTCTTAACACAATTCATAAGCATATTCTTAGCATAAATCATAAGCATATCGTAAGCATATTCTTAGCATAAATCATAAGCATATCATAAGCATATTCTTAACATAAATGAATAACATGAATGGATGCATGAGTCAAATGCATATACATAAGGATGCTTATTTGAAAATCATACTTATAAATACTTAAACATAATCATAACATCATGGGGCCCTGACTTGTACCACATACATACATCATGTGTACGCATCCTTAAGTAAATACGAGGTAGCTAATCTCGACCTACTAGGGTAAGGACAGCTTCATCGGTAGTCCCGAACCGTGGACAGCTTCATCGGTAGTCCAGAACCATGGACAACTTCATCGGTAGTCCAGAACCGTGGGCAAATTCATCGGTAGTCCAGAATCGTGGACCTTACATAGGTCCGCTACAAGCTCATTCATAAAATAAAATAATTTCACATGCTTCATCATTCATAAAACATACATGGCATGATCATTCATTCTTAATGCTTAACATCATCATTATGCCTTGAAGGCATGAACCTTATCTTCATTCATCATTTCCATTCCACATCATCATTATGCCTCAAAGGCATGAACTTTATCTTCATTAATCATTTTCATTCATAAAACATGACATACATACATAATTATATCCTAAGATATGAGCATCATCCTAGTCCATAAAGCTTGCATGATCATGGTACATAAGATAAACATGCATTTCATACATGGTACATTTCATCTAGCATGCATAATCATAGTATCCCTCATAGAGCATGCATGGGTAAGATACATATGAACATGATACATACCCCTTAGGTTCATGGCATTCTACAGTACTTAGGTTCATGGCATTCATTATAGAACATGCATAGACCTTCATACACATGTATCTATTATAGGCATTTAACATCCTACATGTATTATTCTATTTAACCTACCCCTACATCAATTACATATGTTCATGGTATATGGTCTAAAATATTCATGAGTAAAACATAACACATAACCTAAACATACAAAGTCATGATACATAACACATAAAGCTAGGGTTTTGGTAACATAAAGATCCTTACATCATGCTTAACCATATACTTACATCATAGTAACCTATAAATAAGTATCCTTGAGACCTTAACCCAATCCAAACCCTAGATCATGGTCATGGACGAAACCCTAAAGAACCATAATGTTGGTGCAGTATGCACCCAAGTCAAACCTATGTTTTGATATTGACAAAAGGGTTCAAAAGTTAAGGGTTAGTCGTTGTCTAACAAGTTTCTTGAGTGTACAGGAAAAACCCTAGCGAAGGAATGCTAGGCACTGGCGAAGGACTGCCAGACAGGAAAAGCCCTAGCAAAGGGCTGCTAGGCTCTGGCGAAGGACTGCCAGAATGGACAAGCCCTAGCGAAGGAATGCTAGGCACTGGCGAAAGGCTGCCAGAAGAAAAGACCTAGCGAAGGGCTGCTAGGCACCAAGCGAAGGGAAGCTTGGCAACTCAAGACCTGGCGAAGGACTGCCGGGCAAAAGTCCAACTGGAGGATCCGGTTGGCATCAGGTAAACTCTCCCTAGAGGAGTAGGTGAGGACGCGTTCCCCTAGAGGGAACATTAGGCGTCGGTTCGACCTAGGGCTCCATTTTGGAGACCCAAAGTCAGAACCAAGACAGCCAAGGCTGTGTAAAATTAACTTATTAATTGTTGTTTTGGACTAACCCTGGATGCAGGACCGAAGGACTGTGTTTCTGCAGCTCAGAGAGCCTCAAAGGAGTGAGGCAGTAGCTGAGCAGGGCGCCCCGGATGTTTCGGGCGCCCCAGAGTCAACCCAAAGTCAGCAGAGCAAGTAAACGCCCCGACAGCAGCACATTTGGGGGCGCGCCCCGGATGTTTCGGGGGCCCCGCGCGCATCGGGCGCCCCGCGTGTCACGGGCGCCCCCAGTGCCACGCCGACTATCAGCTGCCCTCGCGAAGCCAAAGGATGAGGCTTTGACCGGTCAACCCGGGCGCCCCGCGCGCTCGGGGCGCCCCGGTCAAAGCTGATCCCGAAGATGAAGAGATCAGCCTTGACCGAAGCGATCACCGGATCGGAAGCCACGTGGGGGGCGCCCCCGTCGACCAGGGCGCCCCCAGGCCCTATAAAAAGGTCCCTCGACCTCCCTCTTGAAGCAATCAATAACTGCGACTTTCATACGCTCTTCTGCTTCCACGAGACGCTCCAGAAATCTTCCAACTCGAGCTCTGACGACGTCCTGCTGCATCAATACTCCGATCTACACCGGACGTCGGTAACGAAATATTCATTTAAGTTTACGAAGCTAATTCTGTAATACTTGTGATTGTAAACTTTCTCGAACGTATAGAATTGCTCGCAGAAAACGGTCAACGACCGTGGGCCTTGGAGTAGGAGTCGACACAGGCTCCGAACCAAGTAAAACGACCGTGTTAGCATTGTTGTTGTGTCTTATTTCCGCTGCGCACTAACTCTTTTTAAATCCGAACGAATTGCGACATTCACCCCCCCTCTCTCGCAACTCTCAATCCAACAAGTGGTATCAGAGCGGGGAAGTCAAACTTGGTGCAACCACCAGTTTGAAATTTTTTTTCGGATTTCTTTTTCTTTTTTTTTTAAATTTTCGTTCGAATTTTTCTTTCAAGGTTGGTGCAACACCCCTTGAAATTGTTTTTATTTTCTTCCCGCACTACTAATCCAAGACAAAGTCTTGGAATATTCTTTTTTTTGTTGTTGACAATTTCAGAACAAATGTCTATCCAAGAAGGATTTAGCACCGCCAGACCTCCACTGTTCAGTGGAGAAGACTTTCCCTACTGGAAAAGTCGAATGGAGGTCCATCTGAAAACTCAGGTGGATATGTAGATAATCATCCAGTCTGGACTGATGATTCCCACAAATGCTGAAGGTGTACCACAAAACTACTCAAAATGGGACACTTCCCTCAAACGTAAAATTGAAGCCGACGCCAAAGCAACCCAGACTCTCCAATGCAGACTAACGAAAGAAGAGCTGAACCGCGTTGGAACCTTCAAAAGTGCAAAGGAGCTATGGGCTAAACTGATCGAGGTCCACGAAGGAACTTCAGATACGAGGATCAGCAAACGAGACCTGCTACTGAACAAGCTTTTTACTATCAAAATGGCAGATAACAAGACAGCAGCCCAGCTCCACGCCAGAATCCAGGAGCTGATGAACGGTCTTCATGCAATAGGTCACCAGGTTCAAAATCGTGATCTTATAAGGTATGCTCTAAACGCGTTCCCTAGGACCACCTTGTGGGCATCTATGGTAGATGCATACAAGGTCTCTAGGGATCTTTCAAAAATTAAGCTAGATGAGTTATTTTCTGAACTTGAGCTGCATGAACAGACTAACTCCAATTTGGTCGAGAAAAGTATAGCCTTCTTTGCAGGGAAAACAGGGAAGACGACCAAGAAGAAAACTCAAGTTGAACCTGAATCTACCTCAGATTCAGAAATAGAAGATAAAGAAGAAGATCAATCTGAACTGGTCCGGCTAGCTCGAAACTACTACAAAAAATTGAAGAACCAAACCAACACACGAAGAACAAGCCGAAGAAAGGACGGACAAGATGAACCGGCAACTGACAAACAAAAGCCCAACGTAACCTGCTACGAATGCAAGAAGAAGGGCCACTAAAAGACTGAATGTCCAAGTCTAAAGGAGTCCAAAAGGAACAGAATGAAGAAGGCACTCCAAGCCACCTGGGACGAGTCTTCCTCAGAAGAAGAAGAAGAAGCACCTCAGTCCAATCTTCTAGCCCTGACCGCTTCAGATCAAATCGAGACTGACTCAGACTCGGACCGGGACGACGGCAAGCTGACATTCTCCGACGACGGCGAAATAAAGGTAACGAGCTTTTCAAAATCGCAATTGAATTCTCTTATTTCCTATCTATCCCGAGATTTGGCGAAAGCCAAACTCCGAATCGAGTCTCTCCGACAGGAAGTAAAACTCCTGAAAAAGGGAGCTGATTCTGATTCCTTAACTGAGAAAATTCAGGAAGGAACCCCTGATCAAGTTAAAAAACTTGAATCAGAGAATTCCTCCCTGAAAACTCAAATTAAGGACTTAAGAACAGCTTTAGAACGATTCACTTCTGGTTCCAAGAATCTTGACATGATTTTGGGAAAACAGAAGTCTGTTCTAAACCGATCTGGACTTGGTTATAGAACCAAATCTCGGCAAAGATCTTACTTTGCTGTACTGAACCAGTCAAGACCTACGGTTCAGGCATGGGTGCCAAAACTGTGCCTGACTAAACCAACTGGTTCAAATCAATTTTGGATTCCCAAGGACAAGATTCACATCTTGCCTAACCCATATAGAGGCTTTAGTCCAGGGGGAGCCAAAATCAAAACAATTTTTATAATTAGATAATTTTTTTTAACTGATTGCTTGTTTATTTAATTTCTTGCAAATTGCCATGCTTAGATTTAAGGAATACTTAGATTTAAGGACGAAATTACTTGAAACTTGAAAACATAGTATTGGGCGGAGGTGAGATGATAGTACGTTAGGGAAGCCAATTTGGCGGAACTAGCCGAAGCTACCGATCCAAGACCCAAGCTAGTTAGACCAGAAAATGACCTAATTTAATTTGAAAATGAAATTTCATTAAAAGGCTTTGTCAAGAAAAGGGTGGATGATCCCATAAGGCTTTGGCCAAAGAAGGCCTAGTGCCTCGCCAAGACCTGGAAGCCAATTTCTGAAATTCAAATTCAAGTTAACTTTTGTCAAATTCGAATCTAACTCAAATTTCAAATAATTATAGATCCTAATCTGTTTTTCAAACTTCCACTTCTCAAACTTATTATCCTTTTGCAAAACACTTAATCTGTTTTCAAAATTTCTGTTTTTTTCAAAAGTGAATAACTTTTCAAAATAAATGATAATTCCCTTTCAAAATTAATTTTTACCTTCAAACCTGTCTCACAAAAACCTTAAGGTTAACGTGATTGAAAACCCTAGACTGGGGTGAGACAGACTAGGAAGTGAAACTCAATTTAAGCTATCCCTAACTTAAATTGGATCCAAATCATCAAAAAGTCTTTATGTGTAGGAACATAAAGATTTGGACCAATGGATGTTAGATAGCGGATGCTCCAGACATATGACTGGAGACAAATTGAAGTTCACCAAACTCAAGTTCAAAAACTTGGGCCCAGTAGCATTTGGTAACAATGCCACACTCAAGGTAATTGGGTCAGGTAATATTGAACTTAAATCTAATTTCATTATTAAGAAAGTTCTATTAGTAGAAAACTTTAATTTTAACTTACTTAGCATTAGTCAGTTATGTGACTCTGGTTTTTTGGTTACGTTCAACAATTCTAATTGCCTGATTAGAAATGCACAAGACTCAGAAATCATGCTTAAAGGCACTAAGAAAAACAATGTATATATTATAAATCTTCCCCTTATACCCAAATGCATGTTAACTCAAGTAGAACAATCAAAACTCTGGCATAGGAGATTGGGTCATACCAATCTAAGAACTATCTCAAAAACTACCCAACTTGGCTTAATAAAAGGTGTCCCCAAAATTAAGTATAATAAAAACCTAATATGTGAATCCTGTAATCAAGGGAAACAAACCAAGTCTAGTCACAAATTGATCCAATCTGATCAAACCCAAACCACACTTGAGCTCCTACACCTTGACCTATTTGATTCACATGGAGCCAAGTCACTAAGTGAAAACCGATACTGCTTAGTGATAATTGATGACTACTCTAGGTTCACCTGGGTCAGGTTTCTAAAGACCAAAGATGAAACACTGAACCTATTTAACAACTTCAGCAAATTGATTGAAAATCAAAATGATACCAAAATAAAAAGACTTAGGTCCGACCACGGGGGAGAATTCGAGAATCAAAGATTCGAAGAATTCTGCAAAATAAATGGATATAAACACGAATTTTCGTGTCCTAGAACCCCCCAACAGAATGGCATAGTAGAAAGAAAGAATAGAACCCTACAGGAAGCTGCTAGGGCTATGCTTAATGAATTTGACCTACCCAACCACTATTGGGCAGAAGCAATTAGCACAGCTTGCTATATCCAAAATAGGATTCTGCTTAATAAAAGGTTAAATAAAACTCCCTATGAACTTTACTACCACAGACTTCCAAACCTACACTATCTTAGAGTCTTTGGATGCAAAGTCCATATTCTTAACACCAAAGACTATCTTAGAAAATTCCAATCCAAGTCAAACCCAGGTATCTTTTTAGGGTACTCTACAACAAGTAGAGCTTATAGAGTCTACAACAAAATAACTAAGAAAATTGAAGAAACAACCAACTTAATATTTGATGAAGAAACTAACCCAAAATCTGACAAGTCTGACTTAGCTTCACCAAATACTGATCAAGAAGATAACTCTGAAACCCTAAATGAACCCTTTAATGACTTAACAATTGAACCAACTTCTGAATCAGTTGAACCAACCAATGAACCCAGAATTGAACCTATTGGACCAGCTGGACCTGAAGCTGAGCCAAGTACTAGAAAAACCAAGAAACCCAGACTCAGTCACCCAACTGACCAAATAGTAGGTGATCCAACCTTAGGAGTCAGAACTAGAGCTTCCTATAGAAATCTTAGTCAAATAGCCATGATTTCAAAGATTGAACCTAAGACTATTGAGGAAGCCCTACCTGATCCTGACTGGATCTTAGCCATGCAAGAAGAGTTAGCCCAATTTGAGAGAAACCAAGTCTGGGAGTTGGTACCTAAACCTAAGGGCAA
>JAGFNQ010005432.1:46182-79672 GCA_024364735.1 Boesenbergia rotunda | reverse complement strand
AGAGCTATGGGCTAAACTGATCGAGCTCCACGAAGGAACTTCAGATACGAGGATCAGCAAACGAGACCTGCTACTGAACAAGCTTTTTACTATCAAAATGGCAGATAACGAGACAGCAGCCCAGCTCCACGCCAGAATCCAGGAGCTGATGAACGGTCTTCACGCAATAGGTCACCAGGTTCAAATTCGTGATCTTATAAGGTATGCCCTAAACGCGTTCCCTAGGACCACTTGTGGGCATCTATGGTAGATGCATACAGGTCTCTAGGGATCATTCAAAAATTAAGCTGGATGAGTTATTTTTCTGAACTTGAGCTGCATGAACAGACTAACTCCCAATTTGGTCGAGAAAAGTATAGCCTTCTTTGCAGGGAAAACAGGGAAGACGACCAAGAAGAAAACTCAAGTTGAACCTGAATCTACCTCAGATTCAGAAATAGAAGATAAAGAAGAAGATCAATCTGAACTGGTCCGGCTAGCTCGAAACTACTACAAAAAGTTGAAGAACCAAACCAACACACGAAGAACAAGCCGAAGAAAGGACGGACAAGAGCCCAACGTAACCTGCTACGAATGCAAGAAGAAGGGCCACTACAAGACTGAATGTCCAAGTCTAAAGGAGTCCAAAAAGAACAAAAAGAAGAAGGCACTCCAAGCCACCTGGGACGAGTCTTCCTCAGAAGAAGAAGAAGAAGCACCTCAGTCCAATCTTCTAGCCCTGACCGCTTCAGATCAAATCGAGACTGACTCAGACTCGGAACGGGACGACGGCAAGCTGACATTCTCCGACGACAGCGAAATAAAGGTAACGGGTTTTTCAAAATCGCACTTGAATTCTCTTATTTCCTATCTATCCCGAGATTTGGCGAAAGCCAAACTCCGAATCGAGTCTCTCCGACAGGAAGTAAAACTCCTGAAAAAGGGAGCTGATTCTGATTCCTTAACTGAGAAAATTCAGGAAGGAACCCCTGATCAAGTTAAAAAACTTGAATCAGAGAATTCCTCCCTGAAAACTCAAGTTAAGGACTTAAGAACAGCTTTAGAACGATTCACTTCTGGTTCCAAGAATCTTGACATGATTCTGGGAAAACAGAAGTCTGTTCTAAACCGATCTGGACTTGGTTATAGAACCAAATCTCGGCAAAGATCTTACTTTGCTGTACTGAACCAGTCAAGACCTAAGATTAGGCATGGGTGCCAAAACTGTGCCTGACTAAACCAACTGGTTCAAATCAATTTTGGATTCCCAAGGACAAGATTCACATCTTGCCTAACCCATATAGAGGCTTTAGTCCAGGGGGAGCCAAAATCAAAACAATTTTTATAATTAGATAATTTTTTTTGATTGCTTGTTTATTTAATTTCTTGCAAATTGCCATGCTTAGATTTAAGGAATACTTAGATTTAAGGACGAAATTACTTGAAACTTGAAAACATAGTATTGGGTGGAGGTGAGATGATAGTACGTTAGGGAAGCCAATTTGGCGGAACTAGCCGAAGCTACCGATCCAAGACCCAAGCTAGTTAGACCAGAAAATGACCTAATTTAATTTGAAAATGAAATTTCATTAAAAGGCTTTGTCAAGGAAAGGGTGGATGATCCCATAAGGCTTCGGCCAAAGAAGGCCTAGTGCCTCGCCAAGACCTGGAAGCCAATTTCTGAAATTCAAATTCAAGTTAACTTTTGTCAAATTCGAATCTAACTCAAATTTCAAATAATTATAGATCCTAATCTATTTTTCAAAACTTCTACTTCTCAAACTTATTATCCTTTTGCAAAACACTTAATCTGTTTTCAAAATTTCTGTTTTTTTCAAAAGTAAATAACTTTTCAAAATAAATGAAAATTCCCTTTCAAAATTAATTTTTACCTTCAAACCTGTCTCACAAAAACCTTAAGGTTAACGTGATTGAAAACCCTAGACTGGGGTGAGACAGACTAGGAAGTGAAACTCAATTTAAGCTATCCCTAACTTAAATTGGATCCAAATCATCAAAAAGTCTTTATGTGTAGGAACATAAAGATTTGGACCAATGGATGTTAGATAGCGGATGCTCCAGACATATGACTGAAGACAAATTGAAGTTCACCAAACTCAAGTTCAAAAACCTGGGCTCAGTAGCATTTGGTAACAATGCCACACTCAAGGTAATTGGGTCAGGTAATATTGAACTTAAATCCAATTTCATTATTAAGAAAGTTCTATTAGTAGAAAACTTTAATTTTAACTTACTTAGCATAAGTCAGTTATGTGACTCTGGCTATTTGGTTACGTTCAACAATTCTAATTGCCTGATTAGAAATGCACAAGACTCAGAAATCATGCCTAAGGGCACTAGGAAAAATAATGTATATACTATAAATCTTCCCCTTATACCCAAATGCATGTTAACACAAGTAGAACAATCAAAACTCTGGCATAGGAGATTGGGTCATACCAATCTAAGAACTATCTCAAAAACTACCCAACTTGGCTTAATAAAAGGTGTCCCCAAAATCAAGAATAATAAAAACCTAATATGTGAATCCTGTAATCAAGGCAAACAAACCAAGTCTAGTCACAAATTGATCCAATCTGATCAAACCCAAACCACACTTGAGCTCCTACACCTTGACCTATTTGATTCACATGGAGCCAAGTCACTAAGTGGAAATCGATACTGCTTAGTGATAATTGATGACTACTCTAGGTTCACCTGGGTCAGGTTTCTAAAGACCAAAGATGAAACACTGAACCTATTTAACAACTTCAGCAAATTGATTGAAAATCAAAATGATACCAAAATAAAAAGACTTAGGTCCGACCACGGGGAGAATTCGAGAATCAAAGATTCGAAGAATTCTGCAAAATAAATGGATATAAACACGAATTTTCGTGTCCTAGAACCCCCAACAGAATGGCATAGTGAAAGAAAGAATAGAACCCTACAGGAAGCTGCTAGGGCTATGCTTAATGAATTTGACCTACCCAACCACTATTGGGCAGAAGCAATTAGCACAGCTTGCTATATCCAAAATAGGATTCTGCTTAATAAAAGGTTAAATAAAACACCCTATGAACTTTACTACCACAGACTTCCAAACCTACACTATCTTAGAGTCTTTGGATGCAAAGTCCATATTCTTAACACCAAAGACTATCTTGGAAAATTCCAATCCAAGTCAAACCCAGGTATCTTTTTAGGGTACTCTACAACAAGTAGAGCTTATAGAGACTACAATAAAATAACTAAGAAAATTGAAGAAACAACCAACTTAATATTTGATGAAGAAACTAACCCAAAATCTGACAAGTCTGACTTAGCTTCACCAAATACTGATCAAGAAGATAACTCTGAAACCCTAAATGAACCCTTTAATGACTTAACAATTGAACCAACTACTGAATCAGTTGAACCAACCAATGAACCCAGAATTGAACCTATTGGACCAGCTGGACTTGAAGCTGAGCCAAGTACTAGAAAAACCAAGAAACCCAGACTCAGTCACCCAACTGACCAAATAGTAGGTGATCCAACCTTAGGAGTCAGAACTAGAGCTTCCTATAGAAATCTTAGTCAAATAGCCATGATTTCAAAGATTGAACCTAAGACTATTGAGGAAGCCCTACCTGATCCTGACTGGATCTTAGCCATGCAAGAAGAGTTAGCCCAATTTGAGAGAAACCAAGTCTGGGAGTTGGTACCTAAACCTAAGGGCAAATCCGTAATTGACACTAAGTGGGTATTTAGGAATAAGCTAAACGATCAAGGTGAGATAGTCCGAAATAAAGCTCGCTTAGTAGCTAAGGGATTCAGCCAAGTAGAAGGGTTGGATTATGATGAAACCTTCGCCCCTGTAGCTAGACTTGAGTCTATTAGGATGTTACTAGCCTTTGCATCCCATAAAGGATTCAAATTATACCAAATGGATGTAAAGTCAGCCTTCTTAAATGGGCTTATTAAGGAAGAAGTTTATGTAGGACAACCCCCAGGATTTGAGGATATAGAAAAACCCGATCATGTCTACAAACTTAGTAAAGCCCTTTATGGACTAAAACAAGCACCCAGGGCCTGGTATGAAAGATTATCAAATTACCTGATCTCTAAAGAATTCAAACAAGGTCAAATTGACCCAACCTTGTTTGTTAAAATTTTAGACAAGGATATATTTGTTGCCCAAGTTTACGTAGATGATATAATATTTGGATCAACTAATTCTAAATTTCTAAAAGAATTTGTAACAATTATGGAAAGTGAATTTGAAATGAGTTTAGTTGGGGAACTAAACTTTTTCCTAGGGTTACAAATCAAACAAACTAAAGATGGAAATTATGTACATCAATCTAAATATGCTAAAGAACTAATTAAGAAATTTAAAATGGATAACTCTAAAAGTATAAGTACCCCAATGGCCACAAATGTAAAAATAGATAGTGACCCTGAGGGTAAACCAGTAGACCTAAAGCTTTACAGAAGTATGATAGGAAGTCTACTATACCTTACAGCCAGCAGACCTGATATACTTTTTTCAGTAGGAATGTGTGCTAGGTACCAAACATGTGCTAAGGAAACTCACTTAGCAGCCCTGAAAAGAGTTTTATGATACATTAAGGGCACCCAAAATGTAGGGATTTGGTACCCTAGGACTTCATCCTTTAAGTTATCAGGATACTCTGATTCTGACTATGCTGGTTGTAAATTAGATAGAAAAAGTACAAGTGGAAGCTGTCAACTTTTAGGAAACAGCTTAGTGAGTTGGTGCAGTAGAAAGCAACACTGTGTTGCCTTATCAACAACTGAAGCAGAATATGTAGCCTTAGGAGAGTGTGTAGCTCAACTCCTATGGATGATGCATACTCTTAAGGACTTTCAACTAGACTACAATCAGACCCAAGTCAATATTGACAATATTAGCTCAATTAACTTAACCAAAACCCCAATACAACACTCTAGAACCAAACACATAGAAGTAAAACATCACTTTGTAAGAGATCACGTAGCTAGGGGTGAAATAGTCCTTAAGCATGTAGACTCCAAGTCCAACCTAGCTGACATATTCACTAAACCCCTACCTGAATCTGAGTTTAGCTCACTAAGAAGGCAGTTAGGGTTATGCTTAGTAGAATAGAATCATTCAGTTTTTGACTTTTGATTTTATATTGATCTTGAAATGTCTTTTAAAAAATTTTTTTGAAAAAGGTTCTTTTCAAAAAAAAATTTTTGGTTTTATTTCAAAAACTACCCCCTTCAAAACTAAGGCCTCTTTTCGAAATGGACTTAGCCTAGGCTCTAACCTTAGAACTGCATGCACCTATAGATCTAGAAGCCAGCATCTCACAAACACCTTAGGGTACTTTTGAATGATAACCTAGAAAGGGTTGAGATGCTTAGGTCTTTGCCTTAACTCAAGATGCTTTAAGTCAGTGCATCTGCAGTAGTTGGGGCACTAAATACAAACTGAACAGCAATCAAGTTAAGTATCAAGTTTAGACAATCTAACTTGAACAACTCACTTAACTTGACTAACCCTAGCCAAAACTACTGTTTATAACAGTTAGTAAGTAGCTAATTGGGTTAGACAGGTCCCTAAAGAGTTAACCAGACCTAGGTCTTGTTTTGATTCAGTACAGCCAATACTTTATTCAACTATTGCAAAATTTATTTTTTTCTGCATTTTTTGATATATGTCAAAGGGGGAGAGTTGGAAAAGAAACAGGGAACAAAAAATTTTTTAAAATTTTTTTTCTTCTTCAAAAGAGTTGAACTGAAAAATTGGTAAATCATTTCTAGCTTTATTTCTAAACTCTGAACTATTTCGAAACTTAATGTTTTTTGCTTAAAATGATTTTTGCTTAATATTTTCTAAAGTCTGAAATTTTTTTTCAAAAACTAAAAATTTTCTAAGTTTCCCAAACTAAGAATGTTTTTTCAAAAAAACTTAGCAAAAACTTTAGAGATTTCCTAACTTATTATCAAAACATGAAATCTTCTAAGTACTTCACTTACACCACCTATTTTTGAAAAACCTAGGGGGAGATTTCTTCCAGGGGGAGGGAATCTAACTTAGGATTTTTAATTTTAGCATTTTTCCTTAACTTTTTAACTAGGTTGCCATATATCAAAAAGGGGGAGATTGTTGGTGCAGTATGCACCCAAGTCAAACCTGTGTTTTGATATTGACAAAAGGGTTCAAAAGTTAAGGGTTAGTCGTTGTCTAACAAAGTTTCTTGAGTGTACAGGAAAAGCCCTAGCGAAGGAATGCTAGGCACTGGCGAAGGACTGCCAGACAGGAAAAGCCCTTGCAAAGGGCTGCTAGGCTCTGGCGAAGGAATGCCAGAATGGACAAGCCCTAGCGAAGGAATGCTAGGCACAGGCGAAAGGCTGCCAGAAGAAAAGACCTAGCGAAGGGCTGCTAGGCACCAAGCGAAGGGAAGCTTGGCAACTCAAGACCTGGCGAAGGACTGCCGGGCAAAAGTCTAACTGGAGGATCCGGTTGGCATCAGGTAAACTCTCCTGAGAGGAGTAGGTGAGGACGCGTTCCCCTAGAGGGAACATTAGGCGTCGGTTCGACCTAGGGCTCCATTTTGGAGACCCAAAGTCAGAACCAAGACAGCCAAGGCTGTGTAATATTAACTTATTAATTGGTGTTTTGGACTAACCCTGGATGCAGGACCGAAGGAATGTGTTTCTGCAGCTCAGAGAGCCTCAAAGGAGTGAGGCAGTAGCTGAGCAGGGCGCCCCAGATGTTTCGGGCGCCCCAGAGTCAACCCAAAGTCAGCAGAGCAAGTAAACGCCCCGACAGCAGCACATTTGGGGGTGCCCCGGATGTTTCGGGCGCCCCGCGCGCATCGGGCGCCCCGCGTGTCGCGGGCGCCCACTGTGCCACGCCACTGGCAGCTGCAACAGCTCACCCTCGCGAAGAAGATGAAGCCTTGACCGGTCAACCTGGGCGCCCCGCGCGCGTCAGGCGCCCCAGTCAAATGTGATCCCGAAGAAGCAGAGATCAGCCTTGACCAGAGGGCTCGCCGGATCGAAAGCCACGTGGGGGGGGGGCGCCCCGAGCATCCCGGGCGCCCCCAACCCTATAAAAGGGACCCTCGACCCTCTTCTTCAACAATCAATAACTGCGACACTTCTGCGCTCTTCTGCTTCCGCGACACGCTCCAGAAATCTTCCAACTCGAGCTGACGACGTCCCGCTGCTCCGAAACTTCGATCTACACCGGACGTCGGTAACGAAGAGCTGTATTTAAAGTTTACTAAACTGTTCTTGTTATTATCTTTCTTGTAAACTTTCTCGAACGTATAGAATTGCCCGCAGAAAACGGTCAACGACCGTGGGCCTTGGAGTAGGAGTCGACACAGGCTCCGAACCAAGTAAAACGACCGTGTTAGCATTGTTGTTGTGTCTTATTTCCGCTGCGCACTAACTCTTTTAAATCCGAACGAATTGCGACATTCACCCCCCCTCTCTCGCATTTCTCGATCCAACACAGAGCTGAGTGAGGTTTCATCAGTTCTGTCGTTTGATTGCCTTGGTCTCGTTTATGTGCCATTTTCATCCATCTGAGCTATCTGGAGGGTCCTCTGGAGTGCTTTGATCATCCCCAAGCCATCGTCGCAATCAACCACAGCGAGATTGAAGAGATCGAATGGGTTTTTCAGATTTGAGCAGAGCTTGAGTTTGATTTGATCATTGAGACAGTTTTCCCAGCAATTTGTTGAGCTTACGGGTTCGAGACTCACTCTTGTGTGACGGCAAGAAGGTCTTGATCAAAGGAAGGGATCGATGCTAGTTTTCTTAATGCATTTCTGTTATTAGCTTTAATTTTGAATTCTGCAGTTCATTTTCAGCTTCTGAATTTTGAATCAGTTTAATCTAGATTCTAATTTATTTCTGCCGAAATTAGAGTTTCAATTTTGCACTATTATTAGCTAGATTGTTTGTGTAATGAACAATTGCATTTAGATCAGTTTGCTTCGCTTTGAATCATATCTGAATTTGGTATTTGTTCTGTGCATCAATTCTGTTTCCGCATACCAACTTGGTTTCTAATTTTGCAGCTTATCTTGAATTCAATTCGTGTTTGGTTTTAATTCCTGAGATTAAGGACAACATTTAGTTTGCTAATGCATTTGATCTGAGTTTGTTCCGCATCCAGTTTTATTTCTGCTCAGCTCATCTTATAGCGTATCAGTGAATTCCTGCGTATCAACTTCAGTTCCGCAAGTATTCATTTTAGTTTTGAGTTGTGTATTAGTGAGCATCAGTTTTCTGAGCCCCTTCTGAGTATTATTTGTGACTTTTGCAGCTTGATTTGTGAGTTTCAGCGCTTAGTTTGCCTCTTAATTTCTGCATTCGAATCTGCATTTCTGCATTCACTTTATTGCTGCATTTTCACACTAATGTTCTGCATTACTGAATTTACTTCTTCATTCAGTTGTTTCTGAATTGGTCAACTTCATCTCTGTAATTCTAAGTTGTTACTTCTGAAGCTAGATCCGAGAACTTGATATCAGTAGCTTTGTTTGACTTGCATCTAATTTGCAGCCGAATTTCTTCCTTCATTTCTGAATTCCTTCCTTCATTTCTGAATTCCTTCACTCATTCATGCATAGCATTTCACTAATAGCTTGATTTCCAAGCTGGATTGATCAGTTTCACTTTGGAATGGTTAGTTTATAGCTTTGCAATTAGAATCAGCTTTCGGCACATAAATATCTCCTTTGTGTATCAAGTTTGTTTTACTTTTTCACATTATATCAAGATGAAACTACAGCATTGATTGGTGTCAAGTTACATGTAATTTTTAGTGAGCTAAGGGTTTGAAATCAGCTAGTCTTTCATTTGGCTGTTTCTGAATTTTCTCATCCATGTCTGCATTTGTTTGCATCTAAATTTTGTAGCATGTGTTTTGTTTGCTTTAAGTTCGATTGTTGAAGTAAGTGCTTGCATTAGTTTCAATCGAAATTCAGCTACTGTGTTGATTCAATTGCTTAGCATTTGGTTTGCATTTGATATCTGAATTGTTTTCCAAAATTCGGTTAAGTTGCCTTGGTTGATTAGGTTTCCCATTGATTGAGTTATTAATTGCCATCATTTTGGTTAGTTCATTAGTTTAGTTTTCTTTATTTTCATTGCGATTTCATTTCCAATTGAAACCAAACCCAATTCTTACTTGAAACCCAAAAACATTTGACGACACATAAACTTGAGCTCGAATCAAACAATCTCAACTAGCCCTAGAAAAAATACAACCTGTGGCCCCTTTACTATATTTTATTCTTTGTTAGCAAAAAGGGGTTTCCAGCTTTACGAATATCTAAATTTTGAGACCCACATTCGTGACAGCATCTTTTGGGGTCATCAGGGAGCTAGGGCATTATCATACAAAATGTCCAAGGAATGGAGACCTTAAAAAGATGGAGCATCTTAGAAGATGGGAGAAAGAAGAGAGGAAGAAAAGGAGCACGCATCAGGGGGGAGCCCCAAGGGTAAGGGAGGTAATCCCTAACTCTACTTATGCTTCAAATTCTTCCATGAATGCTAAAAATGTAAATCATTGTTTGTCTATGCGTGTTTTTGATTTTAAATATCATGATAGGAATAGAAACACTATTACGTGCCAGAACACAAAACATTCCAAGTTTCATGATAAACCTAGGACTACAAGAACTAAGGATCAAGGTATCAACCCTAAGAAAGGGAGACATATGCCTAGAAAAATGGGAAGATCTAGGAATGATCAAGTTAGGTCTAATGATTCTAAGGTTAGGCAGTTAGAAAAGAAAAATCAAGTTTTGAAAGCAAAACTTGATAAGTTAGAGAAGAACCTAGATAGAGTCATTAGAGATCCAAGGGATTGAATGTGATACCAAAGGATCAAAACCATAGAAATGGTAGGTCGGGTCTAGGATACCATCCCAGGAGGGCAAATGTTAGTAAAATGGTATATTCAAGGATGCCCTATAACTATGATAGAGAAAAGGTCAAAAATGAAAAAGAAAAGTCATTTAAAGGAAAAGAAATGAATTGACCAAGAAAAAGGTCTATAGGGTTAAGAGAATAGTAGCGGAAGGTCAAGAAGCACCGGAAGAACATTGGTGTGTTCTTGCATTTGTAGAAGAGTTACCTAGGGAGGTAACTGTAGGACCGGTGTCGTCGATAGAGGGGGGTGAATATCGACCGAAAACTTCTCGCGAAAACTTCGTAGAAAACTTGGATCGTTCTAGACTTAGAGCGTTAGTGCAGCGGAAAATAAATAGAATGACGAAAAACAATAACGACACAGCGCACGCGGGATTTACTTGTTTCCCAACCCCCTAGGGTCAGTACATCCAAGGCCTAAGCACGGGAACGCCCGTCCACTATTGGTCTCCTTTCCGGACTTTTCGGAGGCGGAGAAACTCGTCTTACAGTGCAGAAGTACAATAAAAAATATAGCAAAGTACAGAATAATAAAATGCAAATCGAACAAGCAAGTTTTTGAAACTCGGCCGATCTGGACCTCCGAAGTGCCGTACACTTCCTCCTGGAGCCTCCCGGTCGTAGAGCCTCATCTTTAGCGCGTTGTCGTCAGTCAGAATGTTCAGAATGGATCTGGAGAGTTATCTTTGAAGCAGAGGGGTCGAAGCCCCTTTTATAGTGCTCCTGGGGGCGCCTGATACGTTAGGGGTGCCTGACACGTGCCTTCAGATCAGAGAACCTTCTCCGCAGCTCGGTCAGCGCTAATCCCTTCAGAATCGGCCTTGGAGCTGACTAGGGCGCCCGAGACCTCCCGGGCGCCCAGCTTGACTGGGTCCGGTGGCTTCGTGGCTGATTTTGCTTCGACTCATCTTTGGCTTTGACCTTGGGCCCCCAGGACCTCCCGGGCGCCTAGCCCAGTGTTATTCCGAAGTGATTCTATCTTAACTGCTTGTTTGACTTTGACCTTGGGTGCCCGGGACCTCCCGGGTGCCTAGCCCAGCTACCTGCCCCTCTCCTTTGGGGTGTTCTGAGCTGCAGAAACACACTCCTTCAGTCCCTGCATTCAAGGTTAGTATCAACACAAACAAGGCAAGAATATTAGTTAGTTTTTACAGCCGTAGTTGTCTTGGTTCTGACTTCGGGTTTCCACGAAACCCTAGGTCGAATCGACGAAAGTTCCCACCCCCAAGAACTCGCCTTTCACCTACTCCATTCAGGAGACGGTTGCCACCCAGTCCTTCGGGTGGACTTTTGCTTTGCTTCCGATACTTCCAGATCTCGAGACGTCCGAACCCTGACCCGTCTCTACTTCTGTCCTTAGTCATCGCTCAGCTACGTTGCTCTGTCCCTCGGACCAAGACTTCGTGTCCAAACCCTAAGTCCAGGACTTCGGTGCCCAACCCTCGGCCAGGTCTTCTTGCCCAGTCCTCGACCAGGACTTCGCTGCCTAACCCTCGGCCAGGTCTTCTTGCCCAATCCTCGATCAGGACTTCGTGCCCACCTTCCGAGCAGGTCTTCGGTGCCCAGCCCTTTGCCAGGACTTAGTGTCCAATCCTCGATCAGGACTTAGTGCCCACCTTCCGAGCAAGTCTTCGATGCCCAGCTTCACTCACCAGGTCTTAGTGCCTAGGTTAACAAGGACTTTTCTTCCACTTAGGTTACTCCTTCTTTGCTCACCCTCCCTTGTTCTATGTATCACTGACTTAAGTGTATTATCAAACATTAAAACACATACAGGAGGACATCACTGATGCAACTTGCACCAACAATCTCCCTCTTTTTGATGTTTGACAATATCTTAAGTTAGATTGGCTGAAAGGGCAAAATTACCATCCTTGAGATCAAAATAAAAAATTGATATAAGTTTTGAAAATGCATTTTGATCTTTGGGAGAAATCTATTTTCTAACATAAGCTCACTCTCCCCTTTTTGAAAAAAGTATTTTGATTTTCATTGAAAATTTTCTAATTTAAGCACACATCTCCCCCTTTGTCATACATCAAAAATCACCAGAAATACTTGCGCCAACAATAAAAATATTTGGTTCTTTTTTGAAAATACTTAGTATAAGTTTTTGAAAGCATAGCATAAAACTAAGTACTTAAGTATTTTGAACTCAGAAAACTTAAACAATATTGTTTTTGAAAATATCGTAGTTTTGAAAAAATACTATGAGCTTTGAAAGTTACAAAGACATTGAAAAATGATCTTTGAAATATGCAAGTACTTTTGAAAAAAATAGATTGAGAAAATCTAAGTACTTTTGAAACATATTATGCAATTTTTTGACAATCTAAGTACTCTTGAAAAAAGTGAATTTTGAGAAGTATAAGTATTTTTTTAAAAAAAGATTAGACTTTGAAAAATATAATAAGTACTTTTTAAAACAGTATTAGAATTTTTTAGAAGTATAAGTACTTGGCATGGTTCCTTTTCCAGTCTGACACAATCTTAGGAAATCTTGTTGACTACAAGGACATTTTCCTAAGTGTCCTGAAAAATTCTCCAAATTCAAGTAAGTACTATTTCTAAACAGAATTTTGAAAAAAATGATAGTATTTTGAAAATATATGTAAGTACATTTTGAAAAATATATTAATTTTTGAAGACATAATATTTTACTTGACTTGGTTTATCTTCCAGTCTGACACAATCATAGGAAACCTTGTTGACTACAAGGACATTTTCCTAAGTGTCCTGGAAAATTTTCCAAACTCAAGAAAAACACTATTTCAAATTGATTAAAACCAGATGAATTTTTGAAAATAATAGTATTTTTAAAGAAAAATTACTAAAATAATAGTCTTTGAAAGGATACTTATGTTTTCAAAAGGATTTGATAATACCGCGCATGAAAACATTTGAATTATTCAATAATTCTTTTAATTTGACCTCCCCTAAACTTGACCCAATCCTAGGAAGCTTGTTGACCACAAGTAATTTTCCTCTGAGTCTTAAGGTTTGATTCAGATCAAAAGAATTATCTAATAATTTTCAATATAAATAATTTAAAACTTTTCAGATGTTTGACTCAGACTCCCCCTAAATCTGACACATCCTAGGAGTCCTTGTAGATCATGAATTGGACCTTCCTTTGTGTCTTTAGGGTTTATCAAAATCAAATAATTTTCAGATAAAAAATTTTGAAACCACAATTTGAAAAGAAGATAATTTTTAAAGTATAAACTTTTTCGAAAACATATTTGATTGAAATTAAGGCGCAGTTTTCGAAAAGTCTTTTCAAATAAAAATTTTAAAAGAGTGAAAATACTCCCCCTGTACCCAATACTATTTGACTCTATCTAAGTGTCTTAAGGAACTTTAGTGTTGCTTGTGTCTAATTGTGTGAGTCAAATAATTTTTAAAAGGATATAATTTTTGAAAACATATCATATATAATCAATCACACAAGCATGAATTCCATGAAAACATTATTATGTTGAATCACTATTTTGAAAATATATTTTTAGAAAAATATTCTAACAATTTTGAAAAATATTTTTCAATTGATTAGTCCTTAACATCTCACCCATTCTAGATGTCTCAATACAGCAAGCATGGTTGACTTATGGGTGTATTGTGAGATGCTTGAATCATTTTCTTTGATTTATTATTAAAACTAAGATTTAATTGAAACATGTGTTAGATTCAAATCTAGCAATAGTAAAGTGAATTTGATTTTCAGTAATTGGCTTCCAGGTCTTGGCGAGGCACTAGGCCTTCTTTGGCCGTAGCCTTATTGGATCAGCAACCCTTTCCTTGACAAAGCCTTTTATAGAAAATTCATCTTCAAGTTACTTCTTGAAAGATTTTGGTCTGACTAGTTTAGGTTTTGGATCAGTAGCTTCGGCTAGTTCCGCCAAGATGGCTTCCCTAACGTACTATCATCTCACCTCCACCCAATACTAGGTTGTTCAAGTTTCAATTATTCTTTTTCCTATAACCGTTCTAATTTATGCATAAAACTTAAATGTGAATGACATGACATATATTTTAAGAAAATTGCATATGCATGGCATGACAGTTATGCATGAGTCAAGCAATTCAAATCATTTTATTTAAGTTTCTAAAAATGTATCAAATTCCCGATTTGATACATATCGTGTGAACCCGTGAATATGTCAACCCACTTTAACATATTTAATATTATTAAATTAATTATTGTGGTTTGGGTAAGATTTTATTTAGTTCAACTTTACGTTATTTAAGAGTTAATTGGAATTGAGTTAATTAAGGATTAATCAAGTTAATTTAAATTAATTAAGGATTGAATTAATTTGAATCAATTGAATTAACTAAGGGTTGATTAAATTAAGAATTAATTGAAGGTTTAATTGATTTAATTTGAATTTGATTTAATTAAGATTTAATTAAATTAATTTGAATTAATTTGAATTTTATTTAATTAAGATTTAATTGAATTAATTAGAATTTGATTTAATTAAGGGTTTAATTGAATTAATTTGAATTTGATTTAATTAAGATTTAATTGAATTAATTTGAATTTGATTAAGATTTAATTGAATTAATTTGAATTAATTTGAATTTAATTAAGATTGATTTAAGTTTGAATTAATTAAGATTAATTTAAGTTTGAATTAATTAAGATTTAATTAAAGTTTGAATTAATTAAGATTAATTTAAGTTTGAATTAATTAAGATTAATTTAAGTTTGAATTAATTAAGATTAATTTAAGTTTGAATTAATTAAGATTAATTTAAAGTTTGAATTAATTAATATTAATTAAGTTAATTTAAATTATTTTGAATTTTACTTAATTAAGATTTGAATAATTAAGGTTGAAATGATTAATTAGTAGTTGTGGGTTTAAGTTCATCATTTTCATTATTTCAAAAATTTCTACTTCATCCAGTATTTCTTCTTTATCTATCTTTTCAAATTTTTCTATCAATTCGGATTTATTTGAACCTTTGTGAACTTTATCTACTATGGCCTTTATCTTAGATAGTTCCATATCCTCCTCATCCTCCAAGTAGGAGGGGTAATTTGGGCCACTAGTTAAAGTTTTGTAATAATTTTCAAGATTATCTATAATTAAGTTATTATCTAGGAGATTTTCATCTTCAAAATTATCCTCTGAAAAAATATTTTCAAAATTAACTTCTGGATTATCCTTAGGAATTTCAAATTCGAATTCAGAGTTATACACCAGATTTTCAAATTTGAATTCATAATTATCTAAAGGATTTTCAAATTTAGAATTATCCTTAAGATTTTTGAATTCAGATTTATCCTTAGGATTTAAATTTATCTGAATTAAAATTATCAGAATTAAGTTTAAAATTATCAGAATTAAAATTATTAGAATTAAAGTTATGATAATTTATTTTAGAAATTACTAAATTAATGTTCTGAATTAAATAATTAATTTCTGATATTTTAGTCATATCTGCATTTTCTAATTTGACATGCAAAATATTAATTTTACTATGCAATAAATCTAATTTATCAGAAAAATTAATTAAATTATCATAAGACAGTACAGGAATTTGTAAAATTTTTGGAATGTAAATTTTTCGTACCTTCGCCGGACACTTATTTATGTAGTGTCCGTACTTCTCGCATTTGAAGCATCTGATGTGGCCTTTATCTCTCCAGACTCCTGGCGCTGGTGTCTCCTTTGCCGCCGGTGGTGTAAACCGAGTCTTACGAGTAGGGCACTAATTTTTATAGTGCCCTCTCTCCCTGCATGTGAAGCATACAACATGGAATTTAAAATTTGACATTTAAAATTAAGATATACCTGATTCACCCCTGGGATCCCCCTCAACTCCTGGCGTCGTTGCTCCGTCGGCGGTTAGTCCGGTGAAGAGCGGCCTGGCTCTAATACCACTTGTTGGACCGGTGCCGTCGATAGAGGGGGGGTGAATATCGACCGAAAACTTCTCGCGGAAACTTCATAGAAAACTTGGATCGTTCTAGACTTAGAGCGTTAGTGCAGCGGAAAATAAATAGAACAACGAAAAACAATAACGACACAGCGCACGCGGGATTTACTTGGTTCCCAACCCCCCAGGGTCAGTACATCCAAGGCCTAAGCACGGGAACACCCGTCCACTATTGGTCTCGTTTCCGGACTTTTCGGAGACGGAGAAATCCGTCTTACAGTGTAGAAGTACAATCAAAAATATAGCAAAGTACAGAATAATAAAATGCAAACCGAACAAGCAAGTTTTTGAAACTCGATCGATCTGGGCCTCCGAAGTGTCGTGCACTTCCTCCTGGAGCCTCCCGATCGTAGAGCCTCGTCTTTAGCACGTTGTCGTCGGTCAGAACATTCAGAATGGATCTGGAGAGTTGTCTTTGAAGCAGAGGGGTCGAAGCCCCTTTTATAGTGCTCCTGGGGGCGCCTGATACGTTGGGGGCGCCTGACACGTGCCTTCAGATAGGAGAACCTTCATCCGCAGCTCGGTCAGTGCTTATCCCTTCAGAATCAACCTCGGAGCTGACTGGGGCTCCCGAGACTTCCCGGGCGCCCAGCTTGACTTGGTTCGCTGGCTTCGTGGCTGATTTTGCTTCGACTCATCTTTGGCTTTGACCTTGGGGGTCCGGGACCTCCAAAGAACGTCTAGTGCCTCGCCAAGACCTGGAAGCCAATTTTTGAAATTCAAATTCAAATTATTCTTTGTCAAATTCGAATCTAACATAAATTTCTAGTTAATTGTAGATTCACACATTTTTTTTAAAATAAACTCAAAATCAACTATTTTCAAAATTAATTTAAGTTTTTCAAAATAAATCATAATTTTTCAAAATAATTCTATCTACTAAAACCTGTCTCACAAAACCCATAAGGCAAACGTGATTGACAACTCTAGATTGGGTGAGACAGACTAGGCTGTGAAAATCAATTTAGGCTATTCCTGATTCAAATTGGATCCAAATCAACAAAACTCTTTATGTGTAGGAACATAAAGATTTGAACCAATGGATGTTGGATAGTGGGTGCTCCAGACACATGACTGGGGATAAATTAAAATTCACCAAACTCAAGCTCAAAAACCTAGGCTCCATAGCATTTGGCAACAATGCTACACTCAAGGTGATTGGGTCAGGTAACATTGAACTTAAATCTGACTTTGTGATTAAGAAGGTTCTTTTGGTTGAAGATTTTAAATTTAACTTGCTTAGCATTAGTCAATTGTGCGATACTGGTTATGTAGTTACCTTTACCAACTCTAACTGCCTGATTAGAAACTTGCAAGACTCAGAAATAATGCTTAAGGGCACTAGAAAAAATAATGTTTACACTATAAACCTACCACTAGTACCTAAATGCATGTTAACTCAGTTAGAGCAATCAAACCTTTGGCATAGGAGATTAGGTCACACAAATTTGAGAATAATTTCGAAAATCACTTAACTTGGCCTAATTAAAGGTATCCCTAAAATTAAGAACCATGAAAACTTAATATGTAAATCATGTAATCAAGGTAAACAAACCAGGTCTAATCACAAACTTATTCAGTCTGATCCAACTCAAACCACACTTGAGCTCCTGCATCTTGACCTATTTGACTCACATGGAGCCAAGCCACTAAGCGGAAACTGGTACTGCATAGTAATAGTTGATGATTACTCTAGGTTTACGTAGGTTAGGTTTCTAAAGACCAAAGATGAAACCCTAAACCTATTCAATAATTTTTGTAAGTTAATTGAAAATCAAAATGATACCAAAATCAAAAGACTTAAGAGTGACCACGGGGGAGAGTTTGAAAATCAATGATTCGAGGAATTTTGTAAGGTAAATGGGTATATACATGAATTTTGTGTCCTAGAACCCTCCAGCAAAATGGGATAGTTGAAAGGAAAAATAGAACCCTACAGGAAGCCGCTAGGGCTATGCTCAACGAATTTAACCTAGCTAATCAATATTGGGCAGAAGCAATTAGTACGGCTTGCTACATCCAAAATAGGGTACTAATTAATAAACGACACAATAAAACACCGTATGAATTATACTACAATAGACTTCCAAACCTACATTATCTAAGGGTCTTTGGGTGCAAAATCCATATCCTAAACACCAAGGACTATCTAGGTAAATTCCACACTAAGTCAACCCCAGGCATCTTCTTAGGATATTCAACAACAAGTAGAGCCTATAGGGTTTACAACAAACAAACTAAGAAAATTGAAGAAACAACAAATCTAATATTTGATGAAGAAATCAACTCAAAATCTGATAATCCAAATCTAAATTCATCAAATGCTGATCAAGAAGATAATGAACAAGCTGTTGAACCTTTAATTGAACCCATAAATGAACTAACTATTGAACCAACTAGTGAGTCAATTGAACCAACTATTGAACCAACCCGAGTAGTTGAACCAAATATTAAACCAAACCGACCAGCCGGACCTGAGGCTGAACCAAGTTCTAGAAAAATCAAGAAACTCAGACTCAGTCACCCAACTGATCAAATTATGGGTGATCCAACTTTAGGAGTCAGAACTAGGTCCTCCTATAGAAACCTTAGTCAGATAGCAATGATTTCAAAAATTGAACCTAAGACTATAGAGGAAGCCCTACCTGATCCTGATTGGATCATAGCTATGCAAGAAGAGTTAGCCCAATTTGAGAGAAACCAAGTCTGGGAACTAGTACCTAAACCTGAGGGCAAGTCCATCATTGACACTAAGTGGGTTTTTAGGAATAAGCTAAATGATCAAGGAGAAATAGTTAGAAATAAAGCTCGCTCAGTAGCAAAAGGGTTCAGTCAAGTAGAAGGTTAGATTATGACGAAACCTATGCCCCGGTAGCTAGACTTGAGTCCATTAGGATGTTATTAGCCTTTGCATCCCATAAAGGATTTAAATTATATCAAATGGATGTAAAGTCAGCTTTTCTAAATGGATTCATTAAGGAAGATGTCTATGTAGGACAACCCCCTGGTTTTGAGGACTTAGAAAGACCTGACCATGTTTACAAACTCACCAAAGCACTCTATGGACTAAAACAAGCACCTAGGGCCTGGTATGAACGCTTATCAACCTACTTAATTTCTAAAGAATTTAAACAAGGACAAATTGACTCAACCCTATTTATTAAAACCTTAGGAAAAGAAATCTTTATTGCCCAAATCTACGTCGATGACATAATCTTTGGGTCAACCAACTCGAACTTCCTAAAAGAATTTGTTAAAATAATGGAAAATGAATTTGAAATGAGCTTAGTTGGTGAGCTCAATTTCTTTCTAGGGTTACAAATTAAACAAACTAGGGATGGAAACTATGTCTATTAATCCAAATATACTAAGGAGTTAATAAAGAAATTTAAAATGGATAACTCTAAAAGTATAAGTACCCCCATGGCCACAAATGTAAAAATAGATAGTGACCCTGATGGTAAACCAGTGACCTTAAACTTTATAGGAGTATGATTGGAAGTCTACTGTACCTTACAGCCAGTAGACCTGATATCCTCTTTGCCATAGGAATGTGTGCTAGATACCAAACCTGTGCTAAGGAAACGCACTTAGCAGCTCTAAAAAGAATACTAAGATATGTTAAGGGCACCCTAAATGTGGGGATTTGGTATCCTAGGACCTCAACCTTTGACTTGTTAGGATACTCTGATTCTGACTACGCTGGTTGTAAATTAGATAAAAAGAGCACAAGTGGAAGCTGTCAACTATTAGGAAATAGTCTAGTAAGTTGGTGCAGCAGAAAACAACATTGTGTAGCTCTATCCACAACTGAAGCTGAGTATGTAGCCTTAGGAGAGTGTGTAGCACAACTCTTATGGATGATGCACAGTCTTAAGGACTTCCAGCTTAACTACACCCAAACTCAAGTCTACATTGACAATATAAGCTCAATCAATCTAACTAAGAACCCAATCCAACATTCCAGAACTAAACACATAGAAGTTAAACACCACTTTGTAAGAGATCATGTAGCTAGGGGTGAGATAGTCCTTAAGTATGTAGACTCTAAATCTAACATAGCTGACATATTCACCAAATCCTTACCTGAGTCTGAGTTCAGCTCACTAAGAAGGCAGCTAGGATTATGCTTGGTAGAATAGGTTTACTCTACTTTTGTTTTTTTAACTGCTTTTGAAAATCAGTTGTTAAAATAATTTTAAAACTGCTTTAATTTTCAAAATCATTTTGGCATTTCTTTTTTAAATAATTTTTTGACTTATTTTTTTTGGAAAAACTACCCCCTTCAAAACTAGGGCTTTTTCGAAAATGGACTTAGCTTAGGCCCTAACTCTAGAACTGCATGCACCTATAGATCTAGAAGCCAACATCTCACAACCACCTTAGGGTACTTTTGTCTGATAACCTAGAATGGGTTGAGATGCTTAGGTCTTTGCCTTAATTCAAGATGCTTTAAGTCAGTGCATCTGCAGTAATTGGGGCACTAAATACAAATTAAACAGTAATCAGGTTAAGTATCAAGTTTAGAAAATCTAACATGAACAGAACACTTAACTTGACTAACCCTAGCAAAAATTACTGTTTATAACAGTTAGTAAGTAGCTAATTGGGTTAGACAGGACCCGACAGAGATATATCAAATTGATTTGGTCTAGTCTATATCTTGAATTGGTTCAGTACAGCACATTATTCTTTTACTATATCCTTGTGCAATTTAGTTTTTTATATTGCTTTGCTTTTTGATATATGGCAAAGGGGGAGAGAGTGAAAAAGAGAGAAGGAAGATTTGAAAATTCAATTTTTTTTCAAAATTCAAAATTTTAAAATTTTCTTTATCCTTTCTTCAAAAAGTACTCAATTTAAAGTTGCCTTCAAAATTGTTTCCAAGTACTTGACTTAAATTGTTTTTCAAAATTGTTTCCAAGTACTTGACTTAAATTATTTTTCAAAACTGTTTCCAAGTACTTGACTTAAATTGTTTTTCAAAACTGTTTTCAAGTACTTGACTTAAATTGTTTTTCAAAACTGTTTCCAAGTACTTGACTTAAATTGTTTTTAAAAATTTTCAAGTACTTGACTTAAACCTTTTTTCAAAATTGTGTCTATGTACTTGACCTAAGATATTTGTTCTCTCTAAGTACTCATGTTCAAACTTCTCAAATAAGAAAAGTTTCTAAGTATAAACTTTCTAAAGTACTAAAGAGAGTGAAAGTTTATTAAATCAAATTTCTTTAAAACTGCAGTTGAAAAATGTTCTAAGTATTGAAAAATTAATTTCCATCTTTAGACTTAGATATTTTTCAAACCCCACGAATCTTTGAAAAACCTAGGGGGAGATTCCTTCCAGGGGAGGGAACTAAACTAGTATTTTACCTATTTCGATTAACTTAACTTTTTGAATCGGGTTGGTGCAGGCAGCACCTAAGTCAAACCTGGGTTTTGATAATGACAAAGGGTTCAAAAGTTAAGATATTATGTTAATCTAACATGTTCACTCAGTGTACAGGAAAAGAAGTCCTAGGTACACTAGGCACGAAGTCCTGGTCGAGGACTGGGCACGAAGCCCTGGCAAGGAGCTGGGCACCGAAGACCTACTCGGAAGGTGGGCACGAAGTCCTGGTCGAGGACTGGGCACGAAGCCCTGGCGAGGAGCTGGGCACGAAGTCCTGGCAAGGAGCTGGGCACCAAAGACCTACTCGGAAGGTGGGCACGAAGACCTGGTCAGGTGCATCGGGCAAAAGTCCAACTAGAGGAGCCGGTTGGCAAAAGGTAAACTCTCCTGAGAGGAGTAGGTAGGGGCGCGTTCCCCGTCGAGGGAAAAGTAGGCGTCGGCTCGACCTAGGGCTCCATTTTGGAGACCCAAAGTCAGAACCAAGACAGCTACGGTTGTAAAATTCACTAACATGTTTGTTGTGTTTTGTTTGGTACTAACCCTGGATGCAGGACCGAAGGAACGAGTTTTTGCAGCTCAGAACGACCCAGAGGAGAGGGGCACCGACTGGGTTGGGCGCCCGAGAGGTCCCGGGCGCCCTAAGTCAAAGCCAAACAAGTGTTAAGCAAGAGAACGCTTCGGAAGCACACTGGGCCGGGCGCCCCCTTGCTCCCGGGCGCCCCAGATGTCTCGGGTGCCCTGGGTCCAAGCCAACGAAGCAGATAGAGTTCAAGTCAGCGAGAACCCTGTAGACCAAGTCAACCCGGGCGCCCCCTGCTTCCCAGGCGCCCCTGTCAAACCCCCAGCCCGATCCTGGAGAGATAAGGGCTGACCGAGTTGCGGATGAGGGTTTTCGGATCGGAAGACACGTGGAGGGCGCCCCCATGTGCACTATATAAGGGGCTCGACCCCCAAGGCTTCGACAATAATTCTTCCAACTCTAATACGCTCTTCGACTCAAGCGCTCTGCTCCAGAAACCTTCCATCTCGAGATTCAAACGCCGACGACGACCCTCTGCTCCGAAGTACGATCCACACTGGGCGTCGATAACGAAGAGTTTAAGTTTTAGTTTACTGTACTACAACTGTAATATTTTTCTGTAAACATTTGTGCACATATAGAATTGCCCGCAGTAAACGGTCAATGACCGTGGGCCTTGGAGTAGGAGCTGACCGCGACTCCGAACCAAGTAAAATCGCTTGAGTTCTTGTGCTGTTTTTTTTTATTCCGCTACGTATTCTCTTAACCTTGAATCTGAAAATTTTCTAACGATATTCACCCCCCCTCTATCGTTTTCTCTCGATCCAACACTTCGTGCTCACCTTCCGAGCAGGTCTTCGGTGCCCAGCCCTTTGCCAGGACTTAGTGCCCAATCCTCGATCAGGACTTAGTGCCCACCTTCCGAGCAGGTCTTCGATGCCCTGCTTCACTCACCAAGTCTTAGTGCCTAGGTTAACTAGGACTTTTCTTCCATTTAGGTTACTCCTTCTTTGCTCACCCTCCCTTGTTCTATGTATCACTAACTTAAGTGTATTATCAAACATTAAAACACTTACAGGAGGACATCACTGATGCAACTTGCACCAATAGTAACTAGGGCTAGGAGCTCAAGGGAGAGCTCTAGAAGCTAAAATAGGATCCATGGTCAATGGATCTCAGGTGATTTTCTTCTAGGAGGCTAGATGGGCTATGAAGTGTGCCAAAGGGTTTAAAAGGCTAAGGTTAGCCTTAATCCTAGAGAACTGGCACACTACAGGGAGAGTTATGGAGAAAAAGATTGAAAATGGGACTAAATTGAAAGAAATTGGTTTTAATGTGAAAATACCATATAACTTGATGCTATTAGTGTATTATGAATAAGTATGAGAGGAAGCATCAAGAAGAGGTCCGAATTAGAACTTCTAGTTAAGTTTAAATGACTCAATTTGGATAGTTTTGAAATTCGTATCAATCTTGGGTTTCGGAATAGTTTTGTATAAAATTATATTTTCCCAAATAGATATAGGATCCATAAATCTCTCCACAAAATTTTAGATTTTTTTGAGATTTGTGGAATTAGTTAGGCATTTCTGAAGTTAGGACTGGAAAATTGAACTTTCAGTATCAGTCGACTGCCCTCTGGGTAGTCGACTGGTCCTCGAGTGAGAAACGCTCTGTAAGGTTTACGAAACGACTGCCCCAGGGGCAGTCGACTGGTCCTAGAGTAAGAAACCCACTGTGTGTTTTCGCAGTCGACTGCCCTCCTGGCAGTCGACTGGTATGCAGGATTTGATGAGAGTCAGACCGCACGGGGGCAGCCATGGGGTGCCACCCCCGGCGATTTCTTCTTCTCCCGAGCTCCTCTCCCATTCTAAAGCCCTCCAATGTCCTAGAAACTCCTCTCGAGCCCTCTCCTAGCTCGGAGCTACTCCTAGGGTTTGTGAAAACTCATCCTTTCAAATCGATCTCTCCACACTACCATCATGAAGCATATAGGAAAAAAGGTATGAACTTGAATAGGTCAATATTTTTCATTTAAACTGTGATTTGGAACTAATATAACGATTTTTGCATGTTTTCCTTGTCATTTTCCTTTGTGGGGGTGGTTTAGTATACATGCATGTGTTTATCACGTTTTAGTTTGGCCTCTAAGAGACCAAAAGGTGAGGGATCCTCACGACAATCAGGAGAGTCTAGGTTTCAGTCGGTAGAATGTCGAAAAAGGTTTGACGAGAATGAATTTGTGCCAATGAGTTGTCGATATTTGAATAGGGCATTCTTCTAAGAAAAGTCACCCCAAATAGTCGAGGTGATTACACACTTTGGGGTAGAGAAATTAGCATACTGCCAACATGACGTAAACCTGGGCCTGTGTCAAGAGTTTTACGCCAATCTAACTTGCATTAACCCTGATAGTAACCTATATGAGTCCAAGGTTGCAGGAGTCATCAATCCTTTTTCTGCCACTACGTTAGGTGCATTTTTAGGTTGTAGGGCATCAAATAATGCATCCGTCTATTTTCCTACAGTTGTTGAGCCTCTTGAGTTTCCAGATGTCTCCATCGATCAAATTCGTATGCACTATTTTAGGAGACATCGGCATGAGTCAGAGCGCATCTTTGATGCAAAACATATGAGTCCCTTCAATCATGTGTTATATAAGATTGTCTTAGAGTGTCTTCTGCCCATCGTCACCAAGGGGCGTGCTAGGATCAGACTACCCCACTTGGTGATGACGTATGCCCTAGAGAGGAGATTAGATATAGACATCACCCTGCATGTGTTCACCTCTATTTGTCAGTTTTCCTATAGTGTCAATGGGAAAATATATATGCCCTTTTGCCACGTCCTGACTGAGTTCTTTGCATCTCGGGGTATCCGAGTATCTAGCGATCAGGTCCAACACCTGTCCAAGGACTACGACCAGATTGGTACATGCCAGCTGTCCTTGGCAGGCATAGAGTGCAGGCAGGGGGCATTCATCTGGCGACAGCGTCTGGAGTCCTCCAGCTCTGAGGAGGAGCCTGCTGGTACGATTACACGCGCGGAGTTCACTTAGCTCCGATATGATGTTCATGGTCTCCAGGAGGACGTTCATGGCATCCGGGAGGAGATCCATGGATTCCAGCAGACGCAGACAGAGATCCAGGGGGAGGTGCATGGCCTCACGGACTTTTGTCAGGGGTTCCGGAGCCAGCAGGACGAGATGTACAAGATGCTCCGGCAGCTGCACCTTGCTTATCAGGCCCCACCTCCTCCTCCTCCTCCTCCAGGCGACGACGATATGATATAGATGTGCTTTGATGACTTTAGTGTTGAGAGTATTTCATTTGATGATGTATTCTTATATCTCTCAAACACTCCTTATTCTGGAGTTGTAGTATTTTGATGACTTCAGGGCTATGGATACGATTTTGCTCCTTTCTGATCTTTATTTTCGCATCATGTATGGCACATTT
This sequence comes from Boesenbergia rotunda, assembly GCA_024364735.1. Taxonomy (NCBI): domain Eukaryota; kingdom Viridiplantae; phylum Streptophyta; class Magnoliopsida; order Zingiberales; family Zingiberaceae; genus Boesenbergia; species Boesenbergia rotunda. The sequence goes on along the minus strand of JAGFNQ010005432.1, from coordinate 54,444 downwards.
ATGTTTATGAGATATTATGTGCTTTTATGTCATTATTTGACTTTGCTTGTATTTTATTGGTTGCTATTGGATAAGAATGTGGTTTGAATTAAAAGTCATGGTTTGCCTTCATACTCATTATATCAAGTTTTGTCTTATGATTCAATCTTAATTATTTGAAATAAAGATTTTATGAAAACTAAGAAAACTTGATAAGTTCATGTGTCCCTAGGGTTAAGAGTAAATTAGGGGGTGGTTTGTGTCATTTTGAGGATACACATGAAGAAGGGAAGAATGGAGGATCATTCTATGTGTGGAATAATGATGATAAGGGTTGGGAAACACATAGAAGAATGGATGGAATTGACAGTTGATACATATATGCCAATTTTTAAGGAATTTCAAGTTTGTACCAAAAGCCAAGCACGTTTGGTGTTTTTCATGAACCCATATTTTTCTAGGATAGAGTATATCCTAACAAACGTGTTTGCAAAATTTTACATTTTTCTAGATTTTTTGAAACTTTATACGTGTTTTTGAAATTCGGCTGGAAAATCAGAAACTGGCGTATCAGTCGACTGCCCTGGGGGCAGTCGACTGGTAGTTTGGACAGATTGGGTTTTGGTGATTTCTGAGGGGTTTTTCAGAAATGTGGTTGAGTTCTATTTGGCCCCAGGGGTAAGGTTGCTTGGGGTAATTTTTTTGATGGTGTCAAAGGGGGAGAACTTGGGTGTTAAGTTAGGTTTGGGTTGAAACTTAACTATGGTTGGTTTATGACACTTGGGTGTTAAGTTGAGAGAACTTAACTTGTGTTGGAGTTAAGTTGTGAATAACTTAACGTGGTGATTGGAAATGAGAATTGAAAATTGGGAGGAAGCATAGGTTAAGGGGGAGGTAGTATCTTGTTTGTTATGCTTTGATTTTCAATTGCTATTGCTATTGTTATTTTTATTGTTGTTATGTTTACCTAACTTAACATATTTCCACACATCAAAAAGGGGGAGATTGTTGAGGCAATCGACCCTAAGATGATCTGGAGGATCATGGGTTTTGATGTGTGTGGTCAATATGGTTAAGTTAGGGGTTGTTGTTGGACTAATATGTGTGCATGAGTGTGCAGGTGTACAGGTACACATGGACTTGGTTGATGTCTTCGGGTGAAGGATGGCATGGAGGCAAGCTGGAGGCTTGCGTGTGCATCCGAGAGATCGTGGATAGCAGGGACGATGAGCCGAGGGACGCGGACTTCAAGGCGTACGTGAAGGGTGGCATGGAGGCAAGCTGGAGGCTTGCGTGCGCATCCGAGGGATGAGGGCCGAAGATGAAGAGGGAATGAAGGCAACAGTCGAGGCTGCTGGTGAAGAGTCAACCGGGTTGTGAGGGTCTGAGTATGAGTGTTTGTACTCAGGGACTAAGCCGGGAGGGTTCGAGTGCAGAGTAAAATGTACTCGGGGAGTGTAACCCTAGGCTTAGGTTCGGACCAGTCGACTGCCCCAGGGGCAGTTGACTGGTGTCAGCTGGAACAGGCTGTCCGATTCGAACGTTGTACGGTAACTGTCGAATCTGAGTGGGACCAGTCGACTGCCCCACGGGCAGTCGACTGGTAGCGGCTGTTTCAGACTCGAGCCCTATTTAAAGGAGCTCGTTTCCTACTTTCTTGTCTTGACGAAACAAGCTTGGTTAAGGCTTGTTAGTAATCTCTTTGTGCTCAGAGTGTGCTTGGTGCTGCGGCGAGATTTTTCCACCCACAAGGAGCAATAAGAGCTAGCCGGAGGTTATCCGGGGAGTGATCCACCGACGGATTCTTGGATTAATCACCTGTCCGGGGTGGATACCAAGTAAAATCTAGTTTGTTAGCGTTGTTCTTGTTGTTAGTTTATTGTTTTATTGTATTTCCGCTTGCGCAACTAACAACATAGGAAGAAGAAGCCGAAAAATGCTATTCACCCCCCCCTCTAGCGTACCGGATCGATCCAACAGTCAGGAGGGCGTCTTCCTTCTGGGCCAACTGGTGTGCTTGGTCCTTCATGCGCTCATTCAGCTTCCAGACCGAAGTCTCTAGGAGTCGGATATCCCCCGACAGCTTCTCCTCCCTCGCCTGAAGTCGGTCTCGCTCCTGAGTTACCCGGAGCAGGTCGTCTGTAAGGGCCATAGCCCTCTGGGATATCAAACGTTCCCGGCACTGGGAACTTTGTAGGGAAGACTCCATGGACAACAGGGTATCCAGCTAATGCTCCACCATCGCTCGGAGAGCTCTGCTGACCCCCGCTTGCATAAGTCCTGCCCTATGCTCATGGTCGGCTGCGGCCTCTACTCTCAGAGCTCGACGGGTCAAGGCCTCGATCTCCGGCCAGGCATACAAGTGGTGGTCGGTCATCAGGCAGTCTTTAGCAGCCTATCATGACGCAAAGGAGTTATAAAGCATAAAGGAAAACAACCTATGCACCTGAAACACTTACCTTCAAAAGAGACTCACAAAGGGTAGTGAGAGCCCCGGCCGAGACCCACATGGATTCCCCTCTTGAGACTCCTTAACTTCGCGAGGGGCCAACCCGGCTCACAGAGGATAGGGGGTCTCTACGCGGGGGGAGTGGCTGGACAGTGGGAGCCCCGGGTGGCACTGTGGAGGGGCCAGAGTCATCATCTTCCGAACTGGAGGCTCCCTCGGGAGAAATGTACACGGCAGGGACCTCCTTAAATTACACCGGGGGGAAAGAATGCATGGCAGCCTCCGAGGTCGCGTCAAGCCTTTTGCGGAGGCGGTCGAGCTGCATCCGAGGGTTGGTAGGCAATGCTTGCTTGCCTCTCGGTGCCTCAAATGGATCACTGGGGAGGAACCAAGGGCCTGACCGCCTATCTCCATAGAGGCAGTCAGTTGGGGAGATGGAGATAGCAGGACAGCAGCCTCATCATCGGAAGTAGGAATGCCTTCCTTAGGGATGGAAGGGAGCATGCTCGGGCTGAGGAGACGCAACCTTATTCGTCTCGGGGATAGGCCTTCCAGGATTTTTCTCTTATACCTCCCTGCGGCCTCCCCCGTATGGACGGCGACAAGAGGTGGATCATTCCCCAAAGGGGCGCCGGTCCGCAGGCTAGCAGGCACACCCGGAGTCCCTTGATCGGCAGGTGTTTGAGGCACAGCAGGAGCCTCTGCCTGCTCTGGCGAGACATACTCACTGGAGGATTCGACAGTCCCCTCCAAGCACTCAGTTGAAGTAGAAGGCGAGCCGAGAGGGATTGGAGGGGGATCCAGGGCCCCCTTATTGGCTTCATCCTGCGGGGGCCCAGTGCCGTCGATAGAGGGGGGGTGAATATCGACTCGAAAAAACCTTCGGAAACTTGTCATAAACTTTCGAATGTTCTGTTGGATCGAGAGAACCGATAGAGGGGGTGAATATCGGAAAACGTTCGGATTTGGAAAGAGAATGCATAGCGGAAGATTAAAAACAAAACACACAGACACCAAGGTTTTTACTTGGTTCGGAACCTAGGTCGACTCCTACTCCAAGGCCCACGGTCGCTGACCGTTTACTGCGGGCAATACTATAATCGCGCAAAATTAGTTACAGAAATAGAATTATAGTTAAAGTACAGTATTGAAATTAAACTCTTCTTTTTACCGACGTCCGATGTAGATTACTTTTTCCAGAGTAGCAGGACGTCGTCGGCGCTTGTATCTCACGTCGGGAGGTTGCCGGAGTAAAGCGCGGAAGCAGAAGAGCGTGAATGTGTCCGAGAACTTCGATTCATGGAAAGCCTTGGCGTTGGGTGCTATTTATAGCACCTCGGGGCGCCCTGGACGTCGGGGGCACCCCCCCACGTGTCACGCGATCCCCCTTTCTCTCGGTCAACCTCTATCCCACTCGAATAGGGCTGAGGTTTGACACTGGGGGCGCCCATGACGCTGGGGGCGCCCTGGTTGACTCCTTCAGCGCGGGCTTCTCGGCTGGATAAGGGTAATCGGCCTCGCTGGTTTAGGCGCGGGGCGCCCGGGGCGCCCCGGGCGCTGAGGGCGCCCCGGCCAGTAAGCAGCCGGGGCTCTTGTTGCTTCGCTTATTTTGTGTTGGCCTTGGGGGTGCCCGGGACACTGAGGACGCCCTGCTCAGCTACTTGCCTCTCTCCTTTGGGCATTCTGAGCTGCAGACACACGTTCCTTCGGTCCTGCATCAAGGGTTAGTCCAAAATAATATGAAGCAATAGAGTATTATCTTTATACAGCCTTAGCTGTCTTGGTTCTGACTTTGGGTCTCCAAAATGGAGCCCTAGGTTGAACCGACGCCTACTGTTCCCTCTCGATAGGGAACGCGTCTTCACCTACTTCTCTCGGGAGAATGTACCTGATGCCAACCGGCTCCTCCGGTTGGACTTTTGCCTAGCGGTCCTTTGCCAGGTCTTGGACACCAAGCTGTCCTTCGCCCGGTGCCTAGCATTCCTTCGCCAGGTCTTCAGTCCCAACCTGTCCTTCGCCTGGTGCCTAGCAGTCCTTCGCTAGGGCTTCAGTACCCTGACATTCCTTCGCCAGTGCCTAGCGGTCCTTCTCTAAGACTTTTTACTCTGGCATTCCTTCGCCAGTGCCTAGCAATCCTTCGCTAGGACTTTTCCTGCACACTTGAGTACCATGTTAGATAACAAGTAAGACTTAACTTTTGAACCCTTTTGCCATTATCAAAACTCAGGTTCGACTTGGGTGCTTTCCACACCAACAATCTCTCCCTTTTTGATTTATGACAACCCTAGTTCAAAAAGTTAAGTTAATCAGGGCAATTAAATTTTGTTCCCTCCCCCTGGAAGGAATCTCCCCCTAGATTTTTCAAAACTTCGTGGGTTTTTGAAAATAAATTCTAAGTTTAAGGATGGATTTTTACTTAGAATAATTTTCAATAGAAAATAATTTTGGTTGTCTATTTTGGAGAACTTGCAGAATATTTCAGTTTAATTACTTTAGAAAACTTAAGAAGGATTCTAAAAACTTTGAGTACTAAGGAAAATTTTTGACGCCTTAAGTTTAAAGTACTCAACAACGTTTTGAAAATTTTTAAGTTTTAAAGTACTTAGTGAAATTTGAAAAACTTAAGTACTTTAAAAAAACTGAAGTGCTTAGAAAAGTTTTGAAAAACTTAAGTGCTTAGAGAAGTTTTGAAAAACTTAAGTACTTAGTAAAGTTTTGAAAACTTAAGTAAATTTTGAACACTTAAGTACTTAGTAATATTTTGAAAACTTAAGTAAATTTTGAAAACTTAAGTAAATTTTGAACACTTAAGTACTTAGTAATATTTTGAAAACTTAAGTAAATTTTGAAAACTTAAGTACTTAGAAGGAATTTTGAAAGTAAGTTAAGTACTTTTTGAATAAATGATAGAGTTTGAAATTTTGAAAAAAAAAATTTTTAACTCTCCTTTCTATCTCTCCCCCTTTGCCATATATCAAAAACAATTAAATATAGCAAAAATAGAATAATTAAATTGCATAAAGGAACATAACTTGTATGATTTTGCTGTACTGAATCAATTCATGATGAGAATTAAACCAAATCAGTTTCATTTTCCTTCTTTTAGGGACCTGTCTAACCCAATTAGCTACTTACTAACTGTTATAAACAGTAGTTTTCGCTAGGGTTAGTCAAGTTAAGTGTTCTGTCCAAGTTAGATTTTCTAAGTTTGACACTTAACTTGATTACTGTGTAAGTTGTATTTAGTGCCCCAATTACTGCAGATGCACTGACTTAAAGCATCTTGAATTAAGGCAAAGACCTAAGCATCTCAACCCTTTCTAGGTTATCAATCAAAAGTACCCTAAGGTGCTTGTGAGATGCTGGCTTCTAAGTCTATAGGTGCATGCATTTCTAGGGTTAGGGCCTAGGCTAAGTCCATTTTCGAAAAAGCCCTAATTTTGAAAGGGGTAGTTTTTATAATAAAACTAAGTCGAAAAATTTTAAAAACTGATTTTGAAATTAAGTAAAATAGTTTTTCAACTTCTTTTAGAAATTGATTTTCAAATTAAGTAAAGCAGTAAGAAAATCGAAAGTAGAGTTAACCTATTCTACTAGGCACAGTAAAGATCAGATACTCAAGTCAAATAAGTAGTCAAACCAAATAGGTTAACTGGTCAAACAGAGGTCTAGTAGAGTGAAACATGAGTCAAGTTTTAGTTACTTAGTACAATGCTAAAAATAGTCTAACTATGAAGAAGGGCCAGGGTGGTCAGATGAGCTAGGCTGTCATGCTCTCAGTAGTGATAGTATCTCACTGTATCGTGCATCGTCCACCTCTCGATCAGCTCTACGAGCGTCCATCTGCTCGAGGTTGTAGGCCTCAACCTCCTCTCGGAGGCTGTGGATCTCCGTCTGCATCTGAGTGAAGCGCTGGTCGATGGTCGGTGGAGGCGGCTCGTCTATGTGTGCACGGGCCTCGACTGCTAAATCGGCGACGTCGACTTCTACCTCCTCGTCTGAGTCGATCTGGGGAGCTGTTCTCTGACGTCTCCAGGACAAAACCCCGGTACCGGAAACCTCTATACCAGCTAGAGAGAAGTTTCTATATCCTATCTCATCGTAATCAGTCAAAGCAGTCATCTCTCCCTCGGTGATGTTCTGGTCGTGGTGATGTAATATGGATGTGATAATGTGGCAGTAGGGTGTGCGTACCCCCCCCCCTTGCGTGGTAACACTGGACGCATGTAGGATAGCATGAAACATGTGAAGTCCTATGTCGATGTCTAGCTGATGAATCAAGGCATATAGGAGAAAGGTGTGGAACGGTCGCATAGTAGCGACGTCTCTAGTAGATAAGGGCAGAATACATCGGACTATGACTCTATATAGAGCGTAGTCCTGGACCTGTAGGTCGACAGACTGAAATCGTCTGGCCAGGGGTTGCCTAAAGAAGTAAGAGTGTAACGTATCTAAGGTAATGTGAGAGTAGGGAGCATCAAAGGGAGGCTCCCTAGGAGGGTAACAGCAGAAGGTGGACTGCGAGAATCGTAGTCCTAAAAATCGGTTGAGTAGTGTAGGTGTGATTGTTAAGGGAATTCCTTGGACAGTGGTGACAAACATGAGACCATCCTGTCTAATTATGTTGTTGTAAAATTCTGCACATAAGGATTTATTGATTGGATGGGTGCAGAATACGAGATTGTCAAATTTGTAAAAGTTTATGACATTCATTGCTAAGGGACAGGATTGGGTGAAAAATTGTCTATTTAAGTAGCTCATTTTGATAGGCTTATAGGTCGTTCGAGCAAACTTATTACACAATTCTAAATTCGGAAACCTAGGATCAGGACTAGGTTGGGTAACGGGTTCTGCCTGGTTTGGTCGGCATCTTCTAAGAGAAGAAAGTATGCATTTAAAGAAAGTGTGAAGGAATTGCATTAAAGAAAAAAACTTAATTGCAAGAAAAATTATACCGGGCAGCTCGGGGAGGCATGGTTGAGGATGAGAGCTTGCAAGGTCTCTTGGAAAGTAGAGAGTTGAAAAGGAGGAGTGGTTTGAGTGTGAAGAGAAGAAAGGGGTATGGAGCCCTTTTATAGGGCATTTCAGGGCGCCCTGTAGCGGGAGGGCGCCCTGGCTGGCGAGGGCGCCCCGCCTGGAGAGGGCGCCCTGGCAGGACTACGGCTGCCTTTTGGCAGCTTTATGTCTTTTGAATGGCTATACGGGGTGCCCGGGAGCATCCGGGCGCCCTGGTCAGCGTGGAGTGGCAGAGTATCTGCCACTTGGTGATCCTCGGGGCGCCCGCAATGGTCTGGGCGCCCTAAAGGTCTGTTTTTGAACCTTTTTGTCTTGAAAGTTAGAAATGAGTGGGGTGGGGGTCGCCCGAAGGGTCATGGGCGCTCTAGAAGAGTCTACTCTGTTGATGCAGTCTTGCCCTGATTGTTGTTTTGGTGTTAACATCGATTTTAGTTTAGGTGGATGATCATTGATTATGATTAAGTCCTGATCGGGGATCAGGCATGACCTGGATTATGATTAAGTCATGATCGGGGATCAGGCATGGTATGGGAAATCCTAGTCTGGAGGGCTAGGTGTTGGAAAATCCTAACCTGGAGGGTTAGGTGTGAAAAATCCTAGCTTGGAGGGCTAGGTGTTGGAAAGTCCTAATTCGAAAGGGTTGGGTGAAAAGTCCTAGCTTGGAGGGCTAGGTGAAAAGTCCTAACTTGGAGGGTTAGGTGCAAATTCCCATCCTGGAGAATTAGGTGAAAAAGTCCTGGCTTGGAGGGTTAGGTGCCTAGCTTGGAGGGCTAGGTTGGATGATGTTCTAACTCGGAAGGGTTGGGTGAAAAGTCCTA
>JAGFNQ010005432.1:0-45403 GCA_024364735.1 Boesenbergia rotunda | reverse complement strand
GTGACCGATCAGTATGTCTGATCGGACTGGTGACCGATCAGGGAGCGCACAGTGAGATTGGGAATCTACTGTGTGGCTCCTGATCGGACCGGTGACCGATCAGGGAGCAGGCTGCTTCCTTGCTGCCCTGCTCCTGATCGGTCTGGTGACCGATCAGGGAGCAGACGGTGAGTGAGTTCCCTTTCTAATCAAAGACCTGGATCAGTCCGGTGACCAATTAGGGATCTTGGATCTGATTAAAAAATCACTGTTCATCTGCCCTGATCGATCTGGGAGACCGATCAGGCTTCATTCTGATCGGTCTGGTGACCGATCAGGCTTCACTCTGATCGGTCTGGTGACTGATCAGGCGTGTATAGCTGCGAGAGCTAGGAATCCCAGTGAAGCAGTGGATCGGTCTGGTGACCGACCCACACGCCCTGGATCGGTCCGGTGACCGATCACTTTAATTCAAATTGCACTGTCAGAGGTGGTCAGAGCATCTGATCATATCCGATTCGCTGATGTTTGCTTCTGATATTTGATTTACTGTATGATTTGCTGCTCTAACAGTTTGATTAAGCTGCAGGTGACAGGGGAGGATTCAAACACTCAAGGAGAGGTCAACGGAGGCTTTCCTTGGAGCAGGTTTGTCCGATTCTCCATTTCAGGTTGCAGCGGCCTAGCTGCAGACTGGAGCAGAGACTGGGGCTTGGCTGAGGGGATCTCAGGAAGACCAGAGAGGACTCAGTGGTAGCTAGCGTTGGCAGCAAGGTAGCTGCAGGCTACGGAGGATACTGTCACCTGACGCTGAGTGGAGAAACAAAAGGGCGGAAATTGGCTTCGTGGAAGCAGAGTTCTGGAACTTGTGTTCTTGCTGCGCCTAGTGTTCTCCACAATCTGCTTGCTGCGTTCTTGAAGTTGTCATCACTTTGAGCAAGCGATCGAGAAGCAACCAATCTCTACTTGAGCGCTTGAAGGAGAGAACAAGTAGCTTGGAGTCCGACAGTGGGAAGACACGAAGAAGGGTTCTTGCGTGAGATCTCCACTGGGTGGAGCTCAGGGAAGCTAGCTGTGTTTTTGTCCTTGCTAAGTGTTTGAGTAAGATCTTTCTCGTAGTTTCTTTGTGCTTAAACTTTATCCTGATTGAAACGCTGTGGAGAGGTTTCTCCACCGAGAAGGAGGTTGCGTTATATCCGGTGAAACCGGGGCTTGATCTGCCGACGATCAAGGGATCACCCACCTTAAGGGCACGCCAAGGAGTAGGGGCAAGTTATCCCCGAACCTTGTAAACCCTCTTGTTAGCGTTCTTGGCAGTTGTCTTTGGTTGATCTCATTTCTGTTTTAGCTTACTGCACTTTCAGTTTCTTTTGTTTCTTCCGCTGCTGTGCTACTGATAAGTTAAGTGCAGGAAAGTTGTTAATCGCGAGTGAAAAGTGATTGGCTATATTCACCCCCCCCCCTCTCTAGCCATCTCGTTTCCAACAAGTGGTATCAGAGCTTGGGGCTCTGTTTACGGCTTAACATCCAAGAGTTATCAACAAGATGGCTTTGAGAGAAGGCTTCTCCACCACCTGACCTCCATTCTTTGATAGCGCCGACTTTCAATATTGGAGATCAAAGATGGAATACTATTTGAAGATGGATATCCACACTTGGTTCGCGGTGAAGGAGGGATTCATTCCTCCTAAGGATGACGAAGGCAAAGAACTCGAGTCTTCACGGTGGACTGCCGAACAAACGCGAAAGAGTGAAGCCGACGCGAAGGCGGTTGTCACTCTACAATGTGGCATGAACAAAGATCAGCTCATCAAGGTTGGTCCTTTCACAAGTGCAAAGGACTTGTGGAACAAACTCATTGAGCTTCACGAGGGCACCCGGGACTCAAGGATTGCCAAGAGGGATTTGTTCCTCAATCAACTCCAAAACCTCTCCATGAAGGAGAATGAGTCGGTAAGTGAGCTCCATAGTCGTTTCAAGGAAGTCCTCAATGGGCTTCATTCAATTGATGAAAAGGTCGAGAACCGCGACCTTGTGAGGTACGTGTTGAAGGCATTTCCAAGGAATGCTTTGTGGTTATCCATGGTGGATGCCTACAAAGTATCCAAGGATTTATCTATTGTAAAATTAGATGATTTATTTTGTGAGATGGAATTGCATGAAATGGCTAACAAAGGCCCCAAGGAGAAGGGGATTGCCTTAGTTGCAGGGGATCGAGGTCTCATCATCTTCATCTTCATCTTCATCTTCTTCCGAATCCGAGTCCAATTTCGAGGAAGATGGCAGCAGCTTCTCTTCATCCGAAATGGCCAACTTTGTGAGGAGAATGATGCGAAGAGACCGACGTTTCAAAAGTAGAGGTAACACTAATGAATCCAAACTTGATAAGAATAATGCATCTTGCTTTGAGTGTGGTAGGAAAGGGCATTTCAAGAATGAATGTCCAAAGCTTAAGAAGAAGGAGGAGAAGTCCAAACGAAAAGAAGAGAAATTCAACAAGAAGAAGAAAGCCTTGAAGGCCTCTAGGAATGAGCCATCATCTAGCTCATCCGATGAAGAAAAGGAGGAGAAAAGCACAAGGCAAGTGGCACTCATGGCTCTTGGAGAGGAGAGCAGTGATGAATCTTCAAACTCCTCAAACGCGGCTTCATCATCTTCGGATGATGAAGAGGTAACTTCTCCCGAGCTTGAAAAGTGTTATAGAGCAATTGCATGTTTAACTAGTATGCTTAAAAAGTCCAAAAATAAAGTTAAAGCATTGCAATTAGAAATTGATCAATTGAAAGCTTCTAGGGATGATAACATTGATGATTTGCATGTTGAATTGCTAGAAGATGAAATTAAATCTTTGAAACATGAAATTGACAAGTTGAAGTCCTCTAAGGTAGAGGAAGTTTTGCGGGATGATAACATTAATGTTTTGCATGATAACTTGTTAGTAGAGGAAAACCAATCTTTGAAGAGTGAAGTTGAGAAGCTCAAGAATATTCTTGGAAAATTCTCAACTAGCTCTAAGACCCTAGATATGATCCTAAATGCCCAAAGAGCGGTTTACAATAGGGCCGGTATTGGTTACCGCCCTAAGGAACCCTCATTTGTGTCTCTCATGTCTAGGACTGACATGAGATAATCTAGAACACTCAAGACTCAAAAGAAGGTTGTCAAGGCATGGGTGCCTAAGTCTTGTTTAGTTGATGCTTTAGGTCCCAAGGTGTGGGTACCTAAAACTTCTATTTTTTGAATTGTGTAGGTTATGATTGAGGGGGAGCATCTATCAACTTGGTTCGTTGATAGTGGATGCTCCAAACACATGACCGGGGATAGATCATTATTTACCACACTTCACAAGAAAAGTAGAGGTAATGTATCATTTGGTAACAATGGTAGTCTTAAGGTCATAGGAATAGGAGACATTCAAATATCCGAATGTCTTAGAATCTCAAATGTCCTTCTAGTCAAGGGATGAAATTTAATCTCCTAAGTGTCAGTCAATTATGTGACACGGGTTACACAATTGACTTCCAACTAAGTCAATATCTAGTTAGACAAAATGACACCTTGGACATGGTACTAGTAGGAGCAAGAGTAGACAATATTTATCAAGTTTCATTTAAAAGTGCTACTAATGCTTTTGCTAAGTGTTTCATGTCAAAAGAAGAAGAGTCCACCCTTTGGCACCGGAGGCTAGCACATGTGAACATGAAGAACATCCGGAAGTTGGCCAACAAGGGACTAGTCGAGGCTTACCAAGCATCAAGTATGAAAAGATAAACTTTGTGATGCATGTCAAATGGGTAAGCAAACTAAATCTGCACATAAAGGTAAAAGCACTGTAAGTACTTCCAATGCTTTAGATTTACTTCACATGGATCTATTTGATTGTAGTACTATCATATCATTGAATGGAAGTAGGTATTGCTTTGTGATTATTGATGATTTCACTAGATACACATGGACATACTTTTTGAAATATAAGGACCAAACCTTAGATACTTTCATTTCTTTCTGTAGAAGGGTAGAAAATGAAAAATCATCAACCATTAAGACAATTAGAAGTGATCATGGAGGTGAATTTCAAAACCAAAGGTTTGTAGAATTTTGTCAAGATAAAGGTTATAAGCATGAGTTCTCTACTCCTAGAACACCACAACAAAATGGTGTTGTAGAGAGGAAGAACCGTGTTCTTCAAGAGGCTGCACGAAGCATGCTTAATGAGTACTCACTCCCGAGTTACTTATGGGCTGAAGCTGTAAATACAGCTTGCTATGTGCAAAATCGAGTCCTCATCCATAGGTTTTTAGGAAAGACTCCCCATGAGCTTTGGTTTGGAAAACCACCTACGGTTAAACACCTTAGGGTGTTTGGTTGTAAGGTGTTCATTCTAAACACCAAGGACCACCTTGGAAAGTTCACGGCGAAGGCTGATGAAGGGATACTAGTCGGGTATTCTCTCGTTAGCAAAGCCTACCGAGTCTACAACAAGCAATCTAGATTAGTTGAAGAGTCTTCTGATGTGGTCTTTGAAGAAATTCCAAAATCAATTAACCAATCAGAAAATGTAGAAGGAGTTCAACTCGAACTTAGGAGACTAAGTTTGAATGAAACTCCAAGTGTTGTTGATGGTGATGAGTCTGATGACGGTGAACCTAGACAACCCATTGATCAGCCGGATCCTGAGGCTGAACCTGCGTCTGGTGAACCCGTACAAGAAGCACCACCAACTCCTAGGCAAACTAGATTAGCCTCTAGTCATCCCCAAGGCCAAATTGTTGGAGACATCCATCATGGGGTTAGGACTAGATCATTCTTCCGGAATGAGGCTAATGAAGTTGCCCTAATTTCTGAAATTGAACCTAGAAGAATTGATGAAGCATTAAGTGATCCCGATTGGATTATAGCAATGCAAGATGAACTAGGTCAATTTGAGAGGAGTCAAGTCTGGGACTTAGTCCCTAGACCCAAGAAGACCACCATTATTGGAACCAAATGGGTCTTCAAGAACAAATTAAACCATAAGGGAGAAATCATTAGAAACAAGGCACGCTTGGTAGCCAAGGGCTATAGTCAAGTTGAAGGCCTTGATTATGATGAGACTTATGCTCCCGTGGCGCGATTAGAGTCCATCCGATTGATGCTTGCATTTGCAGCACATCGTGGCTTCAAATTATATCAAATGGATGTCAAATCGGCCTTCCTAAATGGTTTGATTAAAGAAGAGGTCTATGTCGAACAACCTCCGGGGTTTGAGAGTACCGAATTTCCAAACCACGTGTTCAAACTCAAAAAGGCACTTTATGGCCTTAAACAAGCACCCCGTGCTTGGTATGAGCGGTTGTCGACATTCTTGATTGAGAAAGGCTTTGTTAGAGGCCAAATAGACCCTACACTATTTCTACGAAGGGATAGTGACAACATTTTTGTAGCCCAAGTATATGTCGATGACATAATTTGTGGCTCAAACAATAAGGGCTATTTAAATGAGTTCATTGGACACATGGAGAGTGAGTTTGAAATGAGTCTCGTGGGAGAGCTGACTTTCTTCCTTGGACTTGAAATCAAGCAAACTCGCGATGGTATCCATGTGCACCAATCAAAGTATACACAAGAAATGCTTCGAAAATTCAATATGAGTGATTCAAAAGAGGTAACCACTCCCATGGCTACAAACACAAGATTAGATAATGATGAGAGTGGTAAACCTGTTGATCTAACTCAATATCGAAGCATGATAGGTAGTTTGCTATACCTCACAGCTAGTCGACCAGATATCTTGTTTGCTGTGGGTATGTGCGCTAGGTATCAAGTGTGTGCCAAGGAATCTCATTTAATTGTTGTTAAGCGAATTCTGAGATATCTCAAGGGCACAATTGGTGTAGGTCTTTGGTATCCCCGTACCGAATCCTTTGATTTGATGGGCTATACGGATTCCGACTACGCTGGATGTAAGTTGGACCGGAAAAGCACGAGTGGGGGTTGCCAATTCTTAGGGTCGTCCTTAGTAAGTTGGTCGAGTCGGAAGCAACATTGTGTTGCTCTCTCCACGACCGAGGCAGAATATATCGCCATGGGAGAGAGTGTATCACAATTGTTGTGGATGTTACATACTTTAGAGGACTATGGATTGAGTTACAAGGGTGTGCAAGTGTTGTGTGATAACATAAGCACAATTAACTTGACCAAGAATCCAGTCCATCATTCTAGGACCAAACATATTGAAGTAAGACACCACTTCATTAGGGATCATGTAGCTAGAGGAGACATTGTACTCTCTCATGTGGAGTCCAAGTCAAACCTAGCTGACATTTTCACTAAACCACTTCCCGAAAACGAATTTAGTTTTCTAAGACGGGAGTTGGGAATGTGTCGCGCTTCATGATTTTTAAAAATGCATTAAAACCCTTCATGATTATTTCAAATTGTTGGGAAACAATCGGGTAACCTTGGGAACATCTCACACAAACTATAAGGTTCACCAAAACATTTTTGTTTGCTAGATATGGGGTGAGATGTTAGGATCGACTCAATTTCTCAAAATGTCAATGCATCCCTTGAGAAATTAAGTTGACGAGATAATAATCACTTCGGTGACCAAGTATGGGGAAAACCAATGCATAGCATATGTGTATTTGGCTCCATGATCATACTTGGACATTCCAATCAAGGAAACTTGATTGGAACACTGGATTTGACTCAAACTTAGTTGAAATTGTTTGAATGATTGTTGTTTGAGTTTGATTCCATTTGTATGGATCAAAGTGATTGTTGAACCTATAAGGACCCGTGATTCTTCTTAAGGGATCAATTCTAATCATGAGATCATGTCCGAGTATGATAAACTTCATCAGATCTCGTTGAAGAGTTTCAGAAAATCTGAAACTGAATATTTCAGATCGTATCAGTGAGTATCAGGAACCCTGATCGGTCACCGGACCGATCAGGAATAGAGCTGATCGGTCTCTGGACCGATCTGGCTTTTCACTAAGGTGTTCAGTCCCTGGACCGATCAGCGAGACAAGCAATGTCCTTCGGGAATTTTAATCAAGTGTTCAGAGCTAGCCTGGATCGGTCCCCAGACCGATCTGGCACCCTATGGTGATCGGTCCACAGACCGATCAGGGAGCTCAGAGATTTCTCTCCAAGCCTACTGATCATGTTCTGATCGATCAGCCGACCGATCAGGATCTCTCCTGATCGGTCACCCGACCGATCAGGCACTGGTCAGTCCGATCAGGCGATAGCCTGATCGGTCTGGGCGCTATCAGATCGAACGGTGATCCATTCAAACGCATTAAATTGTGGTTGGTGGACCGATCCACCAACCAAATAACTTCCCGAAACCCTTTACTTCCGAACCCTAGCGCCGAAAACCCTCTCTCACGCGTGAGTGTGAAGGGTTCTCGGAGTTCTGTGCGAGTTCCTCTCTCGCAGAAACACTCTGCGACCATCTCTTGCACCGAGAGCACCATCCCACGCAAGCTTCTTGCTCTCGACCTTCAAGAACTACTCCAATGGCACCAAAGTAAGTTGTGATTTCTTTATTCAAATCAGTCTATAATGCTTGTTTGTGAAGCTAACCATGTTTTGGCTCTTGTTCTTGCTGTGGTGTCTTGACCTTTCTCACCATATGATCAAAATTTCCTTTTGATTTAATGATTGGGTGTCATCTTATATGATCAACTCCTTACCGTGTGATCACTTCCTTGATTAAATCATGTGTATGACCATTTCACCCCTTTAGGAAGTCATCTAAGGGTAAAGAATCTATGGTGGAAAGCTCAAGGGACAGGGATCTTTCAATAGCTACACCGTCTCCAAGGCCTCCACCACCGCAACATACTCGGTTTCAGAATATTAGTCTTGCTCTCAAATTCCAGTGGCACAATTTCAAATTAATACCATGTAGAACTATCGACCACTCCTTCATCTATGAACATTGCCCAACCATCCGACACATTATCACACATTATAATCTCCAATCCATTCTTTATCTTGAGAGGCCAATCAACCTTGACTTGGTCTCTGAATTCTATAACAATATGGTGAGTGGAGAGGGCACGGGGTGGAGCACGGGGTGGAGGACCCGTGTGGCCGGTATTGATCTTGAATTCAATCGATCTATTTTCACTAACTTTCTCGGCTGTCGCAGGTCAAACAATGATTTCTTTCTCTACCCTTTTCCTCCTAATCCCCTTCCAGTTCCCTTCGGTGGAGTGACTCCCGATTCCATCTACGAGTACTTTCTAGGCCATCCCAGGCCGGAGGGTTCTGGTGAGTGCACCCGTGACTTTCCCACTTTCCCTGCTCTTCGTCTTTCCCCTGTTGACTATGTGTTGTTTAAAATCATCACCAACTGTCTCCTTCCAACTACTTCGAAGCACCTTGATGAGATTCAACCATTCCACTGCTTGATGCTCTACGGGATGCATCAGCAGTTAGACTTTGACCCAGTAGCTTCAGTCTATTTCTCTATCATCGTCCACAGTATGCCGTTATCCCATTCAGTCTATATGCCATTCGGTCATATCATCACTGCCTGGCTGGAGTCAGTTGGCATCGACGTTTCACAGGGTCGCATTGTGCCGATGATTCGACAGGACTGTCGTCTGGATCGTCGCATGCTTGCTCAGTCAGGCATTGTTCTCGGGACCGAGGGGCTGAGATGGAAGGATCGCAGTCGTACAAGGGAGCTACCGAGAGCAGCCCATGACCAGAGGCTACCAGCTACTACTGCAGATTGTGATGAGTGGGCTCCTGATCTACGTTGGCAGGTTGCGGAGATAGAGCGGATGATGGAGCACGAGTTACACATTTCCGAGCTCTGGAGACAAGAGGTCCGCTCTGAGTTTCAGTCCTTTGATCGCCGTCTTGATGTTCTAGCATCTGATGTTTCTGAGATGAGCTCGTTTCAGGACAGATGGTATGAAGAGTGGTATCATCATACTTTTCCTGATGGTGCGTCTCCCAGTGGCCCTTCACCCGGGGATATCATATATATTGATGATTCCGATGACGATGTCGCTGACGATTGATGATTTCTTGTCTTGTATGACTTTTGGGTTGTATGCCCTGTGACTTGACTGTTGTGGCCTTGTGCCACACGTATCTTGCTACTTGTCTGGATGTGTTATGTTTTGACTTGTCTGACTTTGCATCACATGCTTACCTACTCTTAGTATGCCTCTTGTTAATGTCATGCTATATTATCTGCGTTTTTGACTTATAGCTATGTTCGTGCTGATGATGCCATGCTCATATGATACATATGTCTGTTTTGCCATGCCTATATCTTTTTACCATATGTGATCATATGCTTATCAATTTTCAATAAATCATTATTGTTTTGGGATACCCCTAGGGTTGAGGGGGAGTAAGGTTGGACTTAACAACCCGTCTAGACCCTTTTCGTGTTCGACAAAGGGGGAGAGTGTGGTTGGTTAAGTTTAGGATGATCATGTTGTAGGGGGAGGATCTGGATTCCCCTATGATTCTAAAGTTGAAAAATATTGATTGAAATTCCTAAACTTAAAATCGGATTGTCAAACAACAAAAAGGGGGAGATTGTTGATGCAGTCTTGCCCTGATTATTGTTTTGGTGTTGACATCGATTTTAGTTTAGGTGGATGATCATTGATTATGATTGAGTCCTGATCGGGGATCAGGCATGACATGGATTATGATTAAGTCCTGATCGGGGATCAGGCATGACATGGATTATGATTAAGTCCTAATCGGAGATCAGGCATGGTATGGAAAATCCTAGTCTGGAGGGCTAGGTGTTGGGAAAGTCCTAATTCGGAAGGGTTGGGTGAAAAGTCCTAGCTTGGAGGGCTAGGTGAAAAGTCCTAACTTGGAGAGTTAGGTGCAAATTCCCATCCTGGAGAATTAGGTGAAAAAGTCCTGGCTTGGAGGGTCAGGTGCCTAGCTTGGAGGGCTAGGTTGGATGATGTTCTAACTCGGAAGGGTTGGGTGAAAAGTCCTAGCTTGGAGGGCTAGGTGAAAAGTCCTAGCTTGGAGGGCTAGGTGAAAAGTCCTAACTTGGAGAGTTAGGTGCAAATTCCCAACTTGGAGAGTTAGATGGCAAAATCCTTAGCTTGGAGGGCTAAGGTGGTTGAATTCCTAGCTTGGAGGGCTAGGGTTGAGTCTCTGGATCGGTCTGGTGACCGATCAGGGACATTAGCACGCTGCTCCTTAGTGGATCGGTCTGGTGACCGATCCAGCTATATCTAATCGGATTGGTGACCGATCAGGGAGCGCACAGTGAGATTGGGAATCTACTGTGTGGCTCCTGAACGGATCGGTGACCGATCAGGGAGCAGGCTGCTTCCTTGCTGCCCTGCTCTTGATCGGTCTGGTGACCGATCAGGGAGCAGACGGTGAGTGAGTTCACTTGCTAATCAAAGTCCTGGATCGGTCCGGTGACCGATTAGGGATCTTGGATCTGATTAAAAAATCACTGTTCATCTGCCCTGATCGGTCTGGGTGACCGATCAGGCTTCATTCTGATCGGTCTGGTGACCGATCAGGCTTCACTCTGATCGGTCTGGTGACCGATCAGGCGTGTATAGCTGCGAGAGCTGGGAATCCTAGTGAAGCAGTGGATCGGTCTGGTGACCGACCCACACGCCCTGGATCGGTCCGGTGACCGATCACTTTAATTCAAATTGCACTGTCAGACGTGGTCAGAGCGTCTGATCGTATCCGATTCGCTAATGTTTGCTTCTGATATTTGATTTACTGTATGATTTGTTGCTCTAACAGTCTGATTAAGCTGCAGGTGACAGGGGAGGATTCAAACACTCAAGGAGAGGTCAACGGAGGCTTTCCTTGGAGCAGGTTTGTCCGATTCTCCATTTCAGGTTGCAACGGCCTAGCTGCAGACTGGAGCAGAGACTGGGGCTTGGCTGAGGGGATCTCAGGAAGACCAGAGACGGCTCAGTGGTAGATGACGTTGGCAGCAAGGTAGCTGGAGGCTACGGAGGATACTGTCACCTACGCTGAGTGGAGAAACAAAAGGGCGGAAATTGGCTTCGTGGAAGCAGAGTTCTGGAACTTGTGTTCTTGCTGCGCCTAGTGTTCTCCACAATCTGCTTGCTGCGTTCTTGAAGTTGTCATCACTTTGAGTAAGCGATCGAGAAGCAACCAATCTCTACATGAGCGCTTGAAGGAGAGAACAAGTAGCTTGGAGTTCGACAGTGGGAAGACACGAAGAAGGGTTCTTGCGTGAGATCGCCACTGGGTGGAGCTCAGGGAAGCTAGCTGTGTTTTTATCCTTACTAAGTGTTTGAGTAAGATCTTTCTCATAGTTTCTTTGTGCTTAAACTTTATCCTGATTGAAACGCTGTGGAGAGGTTTCTCCACCGAGAAGGAGGTTGCGTTATATCTGGTGAAACCGGGGCTTGATCTGTCGACGATCAAGGGATCGCCCACCTTAAGGGCACGCCAAGGAGTAGGGGCAAGTTATCCCCGAACATTGTAAACCCTCTTGTTAGCGTTCTTGGCAGTTGTCTTTGGTTGATCTCATTTCTGTTTTAGCTTACTGCACTTTCAGTTTCTTTTGTTTCTTCCGCTGCTGTGCTACTGATAAGTTAAGTGCAGGAAAGTTGTTAATCGCGAGTGAAAAGTGATTGGCTATATTCACCCCCCCCCCCTCTCTAGCCATCTCGTTTCCAACAAAAACATCATAATTTTTTGCAAACAGTTAAACTTAACTGGTTGCTACCGATTGCTAGCTATGGGCTGAAGAAATTGCAAGCTAAATTAAGAAGACTCAAAGAGCACTTGAAATGGTGGAATTGGGAAGTTTTTGGTGATATACATGACAACATAATGAAAGCAGAAGAAGGATTTGCGAAAGCATAAAAAGCTTATGATTTAAACCCTTCGGAAGCTAATAAAATGGAAAGATCCCAAAAGCAGGCGGTTCTCTTCAAAACATTGAACATGGAGGAAATTTTTTGGAAACAAAGAGCTGCTGTGAAGTGGGCAGTGGAGGGTGAAAGGAATACAAAATTCTTTCATAGCATGGTTAAAAAAAAAGAATGGTAAACAGGATTTTTAGAATATGGGAAGAAGGAGCTTGCCTAGAAAAATCGGAACAGATATATGTTGGTGCAGTATGCACCCAAGTCAAACCTGTGTTTTGATATTGGCAAAAAGGTTCAAAAGTTAAGGGTTATTTGTTATCTAACAATGCTACTTGAGTGTACAGGAAAAGCCCTAGTGAAGGAATGCTAGGCACTGGCGAAGGACTGCCAGACAGGACAAGCCCTAGCGAAGGAATGCTAGGCACTGGCGAAGGGCTGCCAGAAGAAAACCTAGCGAAGGGCTGCTAGGCACCAAGCGAAGGGAAGCTTGGTAACTCAAGACCTGGCGAAGGACTGCTGGGCAAAAGTCCAACTGGAGGATCCGGTTGGCACCAGGTAAAACTCTCCCGAGAGGAGTAGGTGAGGACGCGTTCCCCTCGAGGGAACATTAAGCGTCGGTTCGACCTAGGGCTCCATTTTGGAGATCCAATGTCAGAACCAAGACAGCTAAGGCTGTTCTAACTAACTTATTATTTGCTGTTTTGGACTAACCCTGGATGCAGGACCGAAGGACTGTGTTTCTGCAGCTCAGAGAGCCTCAAAGGAGTGAGGCCGTAGCTGAGTAGGGCGCCCCGGATGTGTCGGGCGCCCCAGAGTCAACCCAAGTCAGCAAAGAGGTAAACGCCCCGACAGCAGCGCATGTCGGGCGCCCCGCGTGTGTCGGGCGCCCCGCATGTCGGGCGCCCCGCATGTCTCGGGCGCCCACTGTGCCACGCTACTGAAGGCGGCCGCAGCTCACCCTCGCGAAGCCTCGGTGATAAAGTTTGACCGGTCAATCGGGCGCCCCGTGCGCGTCGGGCGCCCCAGTCAAATACAATCCCGAAGATAACGAGATCAGCTTTGACTAGAGCATCGCCGGATCTGCAGCCACGTGGGGGGCGCCCCGAGCATGTCGGGCGCCCCCTGCCCTATATAAAGAGGGCCTCGACCCTCTTCAAAGGACATCAATTGCTTCGACGCTTCTGCGCTCTTCTGCTTCCGCGACACGCTTCAGAAATCTTCCAACTCAAGTGACGACGTCCTGCTGCTCCACAACTTTGATCTACACCGGACGTCAGTAACGAAGAGCTCTGTATTTAAAGTTTACTTTTCTGTCTTATTGTAAAATCTATTTGTAAACTTTGCGAACCTATAGAATTGTCCGCAGAAAACGGTCAACGACCGTGGGCCTTGGAGTAGGAGTCGACCTAGGCTCCGAACCAAGTAAGACGATCGTGTTAGCGTTGTTTTACTCTATTTTATTCCGCTGTGCACTTGCTCTTTTAAATCCGAACGAATTGCGACATTCACCCCCCCTCTCTCGCATTTCTCGATCCAACAAGTGGTATCAGAGCGGGGAAGTCAAACCTGGTGCAACCACCAGTTTGAATATTTTTCGGATTTTTTTTCTTCCTCTCATTTTTTTTAAAATAAAAAAAAAATTTTTTGTTCGAGTTTTTATCTCAAGGTTGGTGCAACACCCCTTGAAATCTGTGTTTGATTATTTCTTCCCGCACTACTAATCCAAGACCAAGTCTTGGAAATATTTTTGTTGTTTACTTTTATTTCAGTTACAAATGTCTATCAAAGAAGGATTTAGCACCGCCAGGCCTCCACTTTACAGTGGAGAAGACTTTCCCTACTGGAAAAGTCGAATGGAGGTCCACCTGAAAACTCAGGTGGAAATGTGGATAATCATCCAGTCTGGACTGATGATTCCCACCAATGCTGAAGGTGTACCACAAGACTACTCAGAATGGGACACTGCCCTTAAACGAAAGATTGAAGCAGACGCCAAAGCAACCCAGACTCTACAATGCGGACTAACTAAAGAAGAGCTGAACCGCGTAGGACCCTTCAAAAGTGCAAAGGAACTATGGGCTAAATTGATTGAACTCCACGAAGGAACTTCAGATACAAGGATCAGCAAACGAGACTTGCTACTGAACAAGCTCTTCACTATCAAAATGGCAGACAACGAGACAGCAGCCCAGCTCCACGCCAGAATCCAGGAGCTGATGAATGGTCTTCACGCAATAGGTCACCAGGTTCAAAACCGTGATCTGATAAGGTACGCCCTAAATGCATTCCCTAGGACCACCTTGTGGGCATCTATGGTAGATGCATACAAGGTCTCTAGGGATCTTTCAAAAATTAAGCTAGATGAGTTATTTTCTGAACTTGAGCTGCATGAACAGACTAACTCCAATTTGGTCGAGAAAAGTATAGCCTTTTTTGCAGGGAAAACAGGAAAAATGACCAAGAAGAAAATTCAAGTTGAACCTGAATCTACCTCAGATTCAGAAATAGAAGATCAAGAAGAAGATCAATCAGAACTGGTCCGGCTAGCTCGAAGCTACTACAAAAAGTTGAAGAATCAAACTAACACACGGAGAACAAGCCGAAGAAAGGACGGACAAGATGAACCGGCAACTGACAAACAAAAGCCCAACGTAACCTGCTACGAATGCAAGAAGAAGGGCCACTACAAGACTGAATGTCCAAGTCTAAAGGAGTCCAAAAAGAACAGAAAGAAGAAGGCACTCCAAGCAACCTGGGACGAGTCTTCCTCAGAAGAAGAAGAAGAAGCACCTCAGTCCAATCTTCTAGCCCTGACCGCTTCGGATCAAATCGAGACTGACTCAGACTCGGAACGGGACGACGGCAAGCTGACATTCTCCGAAGACGGCGAAATAAAGGTAACGGGTTTTTCAAAATCGCAATTAAATTCTCTTATTTCCTATCTATCCCGAGATTTGGCGAAAGCCAAACTCCGAATCGAGTCCCTCCGACAGGAAGTAAAACTCCTGAAAGAGGGAGCTGATTCTAATTCCTTAACTGAGAAAATTCAGGAAGAAACCCCTGATCAAGTTGAGAAACTTGAATCAGAGAATTTCTCCTTGAAAACTCAAGTCAAGGATTTAAGAACAGCTTTAGAACGATTCACTTCTGGTTCCAAGAATCTTGATATGATTCTGGGAAAACAGAAGTCTGTTCTAAACCGATCCGGACTTGGCTATAGAACCAAATCTCGGCAAAGATCTTACTTTGCTGTACTGAACCAGTCAAGACCTAAGGTTCAGGCATGGGTGCCAAAACTGTGCCTGACTAAACCAACTGGTTCAAATCAATTTTGGATCCCCAAGGACAAGATTCACCTCTTGCCTAACCCATATAGAGGCTATAGTCCAGGGGGAGCCAAAATCAAAACAATTTTTATAATTAGATAGTTTTTTTTAATTAATTGATTGTGTGTTTATTTAATTCCTTGCAAATTGCCATGCTTAGATTTAAGGAATTCTTAGAATTAAGGACTAAAATTACTTGAAAATTGAAAACATAGTATTGGGAGGAGGTGAGATGATAGTACGTTAGGGAAGCCAATTTGGCGGAACTAGCCGAAGCTACCGATCCAAGACCCAAGCTAGTTAGACCAGAAAATGACCTAATTTAATTTGAAAATGAAATTTCATTAAAAGGCTTTGTCAAGGAAAGGGTGGATGATCCCATAAGGCTTCGGCCAAAGAAGGCCTAGTGCCTCGCCAAGACCTGGAAGCCAATTTCTGAAATTCAAATTCAAGTTAACTTTTGTCAAATTCGAATCTAACTCAAATTTCAAATAATTAGAGATTCTAAACTGTTTTTCAAAACCCCTATTTTTCAAAGTTATTATCTTTTTGAAAAACACTTAATCTGTTTTCAAAAGTAAATATCTTTTCAAAATAAATGAAAATTCCCTTTCAAAATTAATTTTTACCCTCAAACCTGTCTCACAAAAAACCTTAAGGTTAACGTGATTGAAAACCCTAGATTCAGTGAGACAGGAAAATTAAGCTCAAATTAAACCACCTTGCTTGTGCTTTCATAATCATGGTCAAACTATGATTAACCTAGTCAAACATGGTCAAACACAGTCAAACGGAGTCAAACAGTCAAACCTGGTCAAAACAGTCAAAAGTCTGGTACCTAGGGCGCCCGTAACCTGTCGGGCGCCCCTTCCAACACTGAAAAGGTACCAGCTCCAGTCAAATCAGCAAAAGCTGCATTTGACCGACTTGAGAAGGGCGCCCGTAACCTGTCGGGCGCCCCTATACGCTCCTGTCCCCCACGCTGATTAAAGCAGTCAAAAGCTGCAGTCAAACAGACCTTGAGAAGGGCGCCCGTGACATGTCGGGCGCCCCCATCAAAACCTGTCTCCCACGCTGATTAAAGCAGTCAAAAGCTGCTGACAAACAGCTTTTGAGATGGGCGCCCGTGACCTGTCGGGCGCCCCTTCAGACCTTTTCCCTGCCCGAGGGAAAAGCAACCTGTAGAGGGCGCCCGTGACCCGTCGGGCGCCCCCCCATCAACCCCTATAAAAGGGACCCGAGACTCCCTCATTTCCCACACCACATCTCACACTCCTTCTTCCCTTTGCCTCACTCTTGTGGATCAAGTGAACCTAAGCCTTCCCTTGCCTCAACCATGCCTCCAAGGTATGAAATTTAGTTGTGCAATTAATTTTTCTTAAATTACAAATTTTTTTTTTGCACACTCCTTCTTTATCCTTAATCACTTATTTTTTCTACACTTAGAAAACGCCGAGCAGTTCAGTCGAACCCCGGTAATGAGCATAGTCCCGACCCTAGATTTCCTAACCTAGCACTTTGTAACAAGTTCGCACAAACCACCTACATTCTGATTAAAACAAGCTACCTTAACCGTCATTTCTTCTCCCAATCCTATCCAGTCGCAATGTCCGCAATTAACTTCTATCAACTAGATAACCTCGTATTCTGCACACATTCGATCAACAACACCCTATGTGCAGAATTCTATAACAACATAGTTAGGCAAGATCACTTGAGCTTCGTCACTACCGTTCAAGGAATGCCCTTGAGCATCACTCCTACCCTACTGAACCGATTTTTGGGACTCCGACCATCTCAGTCCATCTTCTGTTGCTATCCTCCAAGGAACCCGCCCTTCGACGCCCCCTACTCTCATATTGACCTGAACACCTTATACAACTACTTCTTTGGGGAAGCCATGGACCCTGCAGGAGGGCAGTTCCACTCCACCCGACTCCCGATTCAGGACTACGCTCTCTACAGAGTAATTGTCCGTTGCATCCTTCCTTTGTCCACTAGGGACACAGCCACCATGAAACCCTTTCACACTTTTCTTCTCTATGCCCTTATCCACCATCTGGACATAGATATAGGCCTTCACCTCTTCCACTGTATCCTACATGCCTCTAGTGTATCCACTAAGGGGCGGATCCGCACTCCCTACTGCCACGTCATCACCTCTATCCTCCACCACCACGGCGAAATATCGCTGACGGGAGATTACCACGATGACCGAATTCGACGAGATAGGATTTAGAAACTTTTCTTTAGCCGGTATAGACGTCTCGGGCACCGGGGTTCTGACTTGGCGACGCCAACCAGCCGCACAGGACATTGCCGACGAGGAGGTCGAGGTCGACGCTGCCGACTTAGCAGCAGAGGTAGATCAGCCCGCTCCACCGACCTTGTACGAGAGAGTTACACGACTCGAGACGCACATCCAGAGCTTCAGAGAAGAAGTGGAAGCGTACCATATTGAAGACCAAGAGACAAACTTAGGCTACTACAACAACATTATGAGTACCCTCACAGCCGATAGAGAAGCCTGGAATGCACAGTACCATGAGATCATGGCACGATTTGATGCATGGCAGCCGGGCCCATTTGATCCTCCTGGTCCCTCCTCTTAGATGACTTGGACATGTACCCATTTGACTACCCCTACTGAGTAGGGTTGACTTCTGTTGACTTGTACTAGACTTCTACTTGAACTATGCTAATCTTAGCTTGGCTTGTTTATTTTTTTTACTAAATTAAGTTAGGGTTATGCTTAGTAGAATAGAATCATTTGGTTTTTGGATTTTCAATTTTAAATTGAACTTAAAATGTCTTTTAAAAAGTTTTGTTAAAAATATTACTTTAACTTTAAAAAGTTTTTTTTACTTAGTTTTATTTCAAAAACTACCCCTTTCAAAACTAGGGCTTTTTCGAAAATGGACTTAGCCTAGGCTCTAACCCTAGAACTGCATGCACCTATAGATCTAGAAGCCAGCATCTCACAAGCACCTTAGGGCACTTTTTGAATGATAACCTAGAAAGGGTTGAGATGCTTAGGTCTTTGCCTTAACTCAAGATGCTTTAAGTCAGTGCATCTGCAGCAGTTGGGGCACTAAATACAAACTGAACAGCAATCAAGTTAAGTGTCAAGTTTAGACAATCTAACTTGAACAGCTCACTTAACTTGACTAACCCTAGCCAAAACTACTGTTTATAACAGTTAGTAAGTAGCTAAGTGGGTTAGACAGGTCCCTAAAGGATTAACCAGACTTAGGTCTTATTTTGATTCAGTACAGCAAATGCTCTATTTAAGTATTGCAAATTTTTTTTCTTCTTTCTGCATTTTTTTTGATATATGTCAAAGGGGGAGAGTTGGAAAGGAAACAGGGAAACACGAAACAGGGAAACACAATTTTTTCTTTTCCCATAGTCTTTCAAAAAGTTGAACTGAAAAATTGGCATAATTTTACTTCTAAGCTCTGAACTATTGTGTGCTTAAAATGATTTTTACTTAAAATTTCTAAGATTGAAATTTTTCCCAAAAAACTGAAAATTTTCTAAAGTCTGAAATTATTTCAAAAATGGAAATTTTCTAAAGGTTCCCAAACCAAGAATGTTTTTGAAAAACTTAGCAAAAACTGTAGAGATTTCCTAACTTATTATCAAAACATGAAATCTTCTAAGTACTTCATTCACACCACCTGTTTTTGAAAAACCTAGGGGGAGATTTCTTCTAGGGGGAGGGAATCTAACTTAGGATTTTAAATTCAGCACTTTTTTCCTTAACTTTTTGAACTAGGTTGCCATATATCAAAAAGGGGGAGATTGTTGGTGCAGTATGCACCCAAGTCAAACCTGTGTTTTGATATTGGCAAAAAGGTTCAAAAGTTAAGGGTTATTTGTTATCTAACAATGCTACTTGAGTGTACAGGAAAAGCCCTAGTGAAGGAATGCTAGGCACTGGCGAAGGACTGCCAGACAGGACAAGCCCTAGCGAAGGAATGCTAGGCACTGGCGAAGGGCTGCCAGAAGAAAACCTAGCGAAGGGCTGCTAGTCACCAAGCGAAGGGAAGCTTGGTAACTCAAGACCTGGCGAAGGACTGCTGGGCAAAAGTCCAACTGGAGGATCCGGTTGGCACCAGGTAAAACTCTCCCGAGAGGAGTAGGTGAGGACGCGTTCCCCTCGAGGGAACATTAGGCGTCGGTTCGACCTAGGGCTCTATTTTGGAGATCCAATGTCAGAACCAAGACAGCTAAGGTTGTTCTAACTAACTTATTATTTGCTGTTTTGGACTAACCCTGGATGTAGGACCGAAGGACTGTGTTTCTGCAGCTCAGAGAGCCTCAAAGGAGTGAGGCCGTAGCTGAGTAGGGCGCCCCGGATGTGTCGGGCGCCCCAGAGTCAACCCAAGTCAGCAAAGAGGTAAACGCCCCGACAGCAGCGCATGTCGGGCGCCCCGCGTGTGTCGGGCGCCCCGCATGTCGGGCGCCCCGCATGTCTCGGGCGCCCACTGTGCCACGCTACTGAAGGCGGCCGCAGCTCACCCTCGCGAAGCCTCGGTGATAAAGTTTGACCGGTCAATCGGGCGCCCCGTGCGCGTCGGGCGCCCCAGTCAAATACAATCCCGAAGATAACGAGATCAGCTTTGACTAGAGCATCGCCGGATCTGCAGCCACGTGGGGGGCGCCCCGAGCATGTCGGGCGCCCCCTGCCCTATATAAAGAGGGCATCGACCCTCTTCAAAGGACATCAATTGCTTCGACGCTTCTGCGCTCTTCTGCTTCCGCGACACGCTTCAGAAATCTTCCAACTCAAGTGACGACGTCCTGCTGCTCCACAACTTTGATCTACACCGGACGTCGGTAACGAAGAGCTCTGTATTTAAAGTTTACTTTTCTGTCTTATTGTAAAATCTATTTGTAAACTTTGCGAACCTATAGAATTGCCCACAGAAAACGGTCAACGACCGTGGGCCTTGGAGTAGGAGTCGACCTAGGCTCCGAACCAAGTAAGACGATCGTGTTAGCGTTGTTTTACTCTATTTTATTCCGCTGTGCACTTGCTCTTTTAAATCCGAACGAATTGCGACATTCACCCCCCCCTCTCTCGCATTTCTCGATCCAACAATATACTCCTCAGCAGCAATTTATTTTGAAAAGTTATTAACTGGAGGAGATTATAGTTGCCAAGGTATTAATTTTGATCATATTCCAGCACTAGTTAATTCTATTGATAATGATGGCCTTGTTGCATCTCCAGATATGGAGGAAATAAGACAAATTATATGGGGAATGTCAAAGAACAGTGTTGCGGGTCCAGATGGTTTTTCAGTAGAATTTTACATGGCTTATTGGGAAATTATTAAAGAGGATATCCATGAAGCAGTTCTAGATTTCTTTCGAGGTGGCTTGATGCCAAAAGGTATGATGGCTACTATAATAGTCCTAATTCCCAATGTGGATAATGCACAGCAATGGAAAGATTTCAGGCCTATCAGCTTATGTAATGTTTCAAATAAAATAATCTCCAACTTATTATCTAAAAGATTGAGTCATATTATGGATAAAATCATTTCTCCTTCACAGAGTGGTTTTGTTGCAGGAAGGTTGATTTCAGATAACATCTTGTTGGCACAGGAGTTCAATCACAAGTTAAACTATCACGTGAGATGTGGAAATTTAATTTTGAAATTAGATATGGCAAAAGCATTTGACAGAGTTCAATGGAATTTCCTTTTTAAAGTTATGGAGGCTTTTGGGTTCTCAAATGCCTTTATTGGGCATATAGAGCATTGCATCACTGTGTGCTGGTTTTCTGTTAAAATTAATGGACATTTAGTTGGTTTTTTTAATTCTAAGTGAGGACTGAGACAAGGTGACCCTTTATCTCCTTTATTGTTTATCATTGCAGCAGAGTTTCTATCTAGAGGGTTGGACAATTTATTTGGTAATTTCCCGCAACTATATTTTTCTTCAGGATGTGATATTAAGCTTACACATTTAGCTTATGATGATGATATTATGATTTTAATGAATGGCTCAATTAATAATGTGAAAAGGGTCAAGAAATTTCTAGATGAGTATGAAAAATCTTCAGGCCAGGCCATCAATGCGGGGAAGAGTATGTTCTATCCTGCTAAGAGTATTACAAATGTCCGGAAGAATATGATTACCTCAGTTACCGGGTTTTCAGAGGGGGTTTCTCCTATTTTATATCTAGGTGTCCCAATTATGGCTGGGAACCGAAAGATATGTCACTTTCAACCTTTAGTTGAGAAGGTAAGAAAGAAGTTCTTTGGATGGAATATCAAAAGGCTTACACATGGTGGTAGATTACTTCTTATACAAAGTGTTTTGGCTTCGCTTCCGATTTATACTTTGCAGGTTATTCTCCCCCCAGTATCAGTGTTACACCAAATTGAGATGTTGTTTGCTAATTTTTTTTTGGGTATGGTAAATACCAAAAAGAAGACACATTGGGTAGCTTGGATGGAGGCATGCAGGCCAAAGCTGGAGGGTGGATTAGGTATTAGAAAGTTAACAGATGTTGACATGGCTACGGCAATAAAGCTTTGGTTCAGATTTAGAGAGCAAAAATCTTTATGGGCTTTATTTTTATCAAAAATGTATTGTGGAGCTACTACACCTAATGTTGCATCAGTAAACTGGAGATGTTCCCCATGTTGGCGTCGATTGTTAAAAATCTGTAGCTTAGCGGAGAATAATATTGGATGGATCATTGGTAAAGGTGATTTGAAATTTTGGTTTAATACTTGGCTTGATCAAGGTCCATTATATAAAATATGTGAGATAGTAGGTGATCCTAATTGTAAGGTCTCGGACTACTTTAGCAACCAGGGATGGGATATCAATAAAATGCAGAATATTTTATCACCTGAAGTTATAGAGGAGGTTAAGAAGACTGCAGTGCCCTCCTTGGCAAATCCGAACAGTTTTATAATGGGCTCTATGGGCAATCATGATATGATTGTTTGGATGCCTACAATAAATGGTCAATTTTCACTTAAATCTGCTTGGAATAGCATAAGAAATGTTCAAGTTTCCATGGGGATATGGAAAGCTTGCTGGAGTAGATTGCTTTATCCGAGTGCTTCGATTTTCATATGGAGATTCTTGCGGAAAAGGTTACCAGTGGATGAAATATTACAGCAAAGAGGAACACAGCTAGCTTCTAAATGCCAATGTTGTGACTCAATGGAGACATGGAATCATCTTTTCTTTGATGGAGCGGTTGCTAAAGAGACTTGGAAATATTTTGCTCAGCTATTTGGGGTGGATAGATATCAAATACTAGAAAATTGGAGGAAAACTACAGGCTGGTCAAATGATGGTCATGTCAAGGAGATTATGCCTTTCTTAATCATTTGGAACTTATGGAGTGCTAGAAATGACTCAAAGCATAGAGGATTTAAACCGAGTGCAAGCAAAATTATTTGGAGGATTAATGATTATATACATGTAGGCATGATTGCGGGATTGATCAAACAAAGGCATTGGAAAGGATATAAGGATGCAGCAAAGGTTTTTGGTTTTCAAATCAAGAATAATTTCAGGACTATTATCGCTACGGTACTGTGGAGGAAACCAAACCCTGGATGCTTCAAATTGAATACAGATGGCTGCTCCAGAGGAAACCCAGGACCTGCTTCATATGGAGTCATCATTCGGGACCATGATGGTCAGATTATTCAAGCAAAGCCTGGAACTATTGGAATTGGAACAAATATAGAAGCAGAGCTAACTGCAATTCAAATGGGCCTTGAATTATGCGTGAATAATCGGTGGTTCCCAGTTTGGTTGGAGTCAGACTTGATAGTTGCTTTGAGAATCCTCCAAGCCTCATCTCTTCCATGGGAACACCGAAATTTGATCTTAAAGATTAGAGGTATTCTGAGATTTTATCGAGTCCTTTCTTCTCATGTATATAGGGAAGCTAATGCAGCTGCGGACCATTTAGCTAATCTGGCTTTTACCTTCTCTGAAGATAGATTTTTATCATCTACAGAGATAAATAAAACATTGCTCGGCATATGTAAATTGGATAGAGTTGGTTTATCATATATCAGAGTATCCAGAAAGTTAAGATAGATTGCTGGAAGATTATCAAAATGCAAGAATGAAAAGAGATTTCTGCATTCTTTCTGTACAAATCTGTCTTCCTGTTATGATTTAAATGTGCAGCTAGAGAGCAGAATATTTTCAAGATTTGATTCCCCCGGAACTATTTCTTCACATTGCAGATATATCTATCTGTGCTTCTTTGTTTTAATTGCTCAATTCTTTTATTACTGCAGTGTGATTTTATATTGTATTTACGTTTTAAGTGATTCAATTGTACCAAATGTGATAAGTCTAGGTGAAATTAGTTGAAGCGTGCTCTCTATCTCTGAAGCTTATATATACACGGGAATTTTCCTGCAATATGTTCCTTGTCTTTGGACAGGAATTTATTAAGGAAACTTCTTTCAAGAGTTTTGGGGAGCAAACTTCCTAATAACAGATATATTGCTGCTTTAGCAGGAAATTTCTGACTCCTAAAATAGTTTCTGTTTTGGTTTTCCCAGATGCTATTATTTGGGGAGTACTGCCATCTTCCTGAGAGAGTAGGATTTCATCAGCCATTTTTTGAAAATGTATTAAAATGGCAATCTGCTATTAAAAGCTTTGGCTGATGACAATTATGGTTATTCACAATCAAGGAGAACTTAGAATATACCTTTGCTGGATGGTGATATGTTCGGCTTTCTTTGTACAAGTATTAAATGTATCAAGTGATGGGCAAAAAGGGCTGGGAGTTTTGCAGGTCCTCTCTATAAGCTAAAGATTTATAAAGGTCAATTTGTGAAATTATGCTCTGATATGCTATCAGATATTTTGCATGCAAATAGAGAAAGTTATATGTATTGCTCCTTCAAATATTTTCTGTGCCAAGTTTTCAACTGCTGTGACTAAAGGTTAAAGGAGATTGTCTGGAAATTCGTCTTGACTTAGAAGGAAATCTGTTTAACTCGCCATATGACAGCAAGCATGCTATAAGGATTATATTTGATGTTCTCATACCTGTATAACTGCCGATTTCTGCTATTGCTATGGGCATCAACAGCTTTCTCTGTGCCAAGTCTCCAGCTGTAGTACCTAAAAGATTAAAGTAGATTTTCTGAGAATTCTATTAGTCATGGGCTTTTTGGTTCTCTTCACTCATAACCTTGATAGAACTGAAGCTTCCAATCAGAGTGCCAACTTGAGAATCGCTATAGTTGTTAGTAATATGAGAGAAGTGTCCTAAGACAATCGCCTTATGATTGTAAACATTTATTTTAATAAATGAATATTCACTATTTGAGTATACATATTTGTGTATTTGATTGGAATCTTAAACTCATTTACTGAATGTCCACAATACAATTCACAGCATGAGAGAATTTGTGATGAATTCACAACTAGTGATTATCTCTACATGTGTAATTGTGAAGTATTGGAATTGTCCCTAGTCGATGAATTGATAAATAAGGACACTATCAATTCTGTTGAGACTAGCATGGGTTATTCTCTAATCAGCTGATTCTCACTGGCTGGTGACATTGGGATGTCCGGAGATAAACATGAATGCTAGTTAAGGGAACTAGTTCATTGGAATGACTGGCTGTAAAACTTCACATGGTAGTCTACATATAGACATGTCAGTGAAGTTCTTACTGCAGCTTAAGTGCGATGTTCCTTTGACTTGCGGTGTTCAAGTCATCTTGGTCATGGAGACTTATACTTTAACATCTTAAGCAAGCACCTCCAAGGAGGTGTGGACCCAGGATGGTTGGGTATAAGCCGAAGTGCCCGAAGATGTTTGAACAGCCTACAAAGGATTCACCACTCCTTGCGAGGGGATGTATACCCAAGGCCTATCGTCGGATTGTTACTCAAAGCCTCTGGCCAGAGCATGACATGTTCAGAGTATGAGACTCTGAAATACATGAGAGTAATTAGAATCCATTGGACGAGAAAGACATTACTTGGGCTAGGTGTGACGTAGTCAGCCTAGTGGGGACTGACACATATAGACCATGTCCTGATCCAAGTGGGTATAAGATGGTGAAGGGAATGAGGCACGTTTCATTATAGCTGCTGAAGGGTTTCAGAATTATTTCTGAGGTCAACCGTTGATCTTTCGATTAATTGGGGGTCATGATGTACTTTAGGTGCCACTCATGATCGTTCTATAATTGGTTGATAATAGACGGCCAATATAAATCGAAAGCCTATTTAGTCACACGCACTACGAGTAATCCGAGGGATTTAAAACGAGTTAAAAATTAGATTTTCCGATCAAGAGAAATAAGTCGAATCTGAATTTATCAGAGGCGCATCGGAAGCTTAAAATGGCTAAGTCTTTTGAAGGCTTATTGGACTAATTAAATGAGTTTAATTCGCAAGGAGGCGGCTTGTTTTGGCCGGCCAAAGAGGGTCCCCACCCTCTTTGGTTTGGCCGGCCACAACAAGGAGGGAAACCAATTTATTTGGTTTAAATTATAAAATAAATCAAGTGTGATTTGTTTTATAAAATTATGGATAAATAAATTTATATAAAGAAATTTATATAAAGAGATTTATTTTCATGGAAATTAAAATAAACCTTGGATTGGTTTATTTTATTTTATAAAATCAATTATGAATTGATTTTTCCATGATAAGAAAAATTTATATAATAAATTTTTTGTGAAAATTTATTCCATAATAAAAGGGGAGATGTGTTTGTTTTATTATAAAGTTAGTTATAATAAAACTTGGCATAACGGAATAATTCATAGGAAAATTTATAAAGATAAATTTCTTATGAAAAATTTATTCCGTTAAAGGGGAGACTTGGCAATGGAGAGACTACTATATAAAGGAACCAAGGCAAGGCTTGAATTCGAATCAAGAGATCAAGTAGCAAGCCCTCTCTCTCTCTCTCCTTCTCTCCCTCTACCTCCTCTAGGGCCGGCGCCCCTACCTCCTCTAGGGCCGGCGCCCCTACCACCCTCTAGGGTGGGTGCCCCCTTCAAGTTGCCGTGAGCCATCTCCACCAAGAAGGTGCCGAAGAAGAAGAAGAAGCGGGTCGCATCTCCTTCCTCTCCCCGGAATCTTGATTCCGTTACTTGGTGGTTAGTTTCATCTCTCTCTCTTGATATTCTTGTCGTACCTTTGGAGAATCTAGTAGTTCTTGTCGGCACGAAACTCATGACTTTGTGAAGTCATCCCGAAGAGAACTCGGCGTGGACGCGAATAGAGGCGGAGCTTCCAAGGGACGCTACGGTTGGATCTCGTCCCTTACTTCGAGTTACGCGAGGTATTGAATAAATTAGTTTAATTTCTGCAAAATTTTAATTTATGATCATGTCCACACATCATAATGTTGCATGCTAGATACGTGGTTAAAATAATTTGAGAAATTATTTATGCTAATTCTTCCGCTGCACGTAATTAATTTTAAAAATTACGAACCCATATCCATGTCAACATGCACCCGGACCCGACAGTGGTATCAGAGCCGATTAGTGTTCGACATAATCATATAATTGTTTTACGAAAAACTTTGTCATGATCTCAATTTTGAAAAATGTTCCAATTATGGAAACTTTCCAATTATGATAAATTTTAGATTTAGGAATTTCAAAGTTTGGAAATCCTCATGAAATTTCGCAAACATTTGAAATATCCTAGTTTCTGAAATTTTATGATAATTGTGAAAACTTCCCATTTTTGGAAACTTTCTAATTTTGGAAATTTCCTATTTTGGAAATTTTCAATTTTGGAAATATGTAAGTTTTCTTTGTACCAGAAACTTACAATTATTCTGGAAACCTATTATGAAATCTCGCAATTTTGGGCACTTTCTTTCAAAAAGTCTAGACAAATTTATGGATCATTAATTGACAATTAAATTCGAATTGGTTTTAAATTATTAACAAAAATCTTTATTTTGGATTGAGCCTCGAGGAGCCATCCAATTTAAAGTTAGTTGTTGTAATTTAATTTCCTATTTTGAATAAAATTGTCATGTTTAATTTGGTTACGCCTCGGGGAGAGGACCAAATTGGATTTACGACAAATTTCTTTTCTTTGGGTATCTGAGCCTCGGGGAGCCACCCTTAGAAAACAATTTGTTGTAATTAATTAATCCATAAATAAAATATGTGATCAAATCTTGGAAATTTAGGATAATTTCCTTATTTGATTTAAGAGGTGATGCTCTTACATATTGTTGTCTCCAAAATTAATTAGGAAAATGGTTTCCTATAGAGTTTTCTTAAATGAGATTTTCATGAAAATAATATGTAGTTGAATTAAGGGAATTTGTCTCTTAATTTAATAAGATTTGATTTAGAGAAATCAAAGTCTTAAACATATTATTTCCGAAATTGATTATGACAATTTAGGAAATTGTTTCCCAAAACATTTCCTTAAATAAAGTATGAAATTAAAATTAGGAAATCCGGTTCCTAATTCAATTAATGAGACTTGATAAATTAAGTCACATACATACTTTATTAAGGAAATCGTTAGTACATGACATAATTATATGTCATGAATGTGCTTAGAAAAGAAAGATGAGACCCAAAACCCCTTACAAAATATTAAGGCCAACACCTTCCATTAATATGGTTAGAACCAGAGTTTTGTTTCTAGTTTGGGTTGATGGACACATCCATGCCCAGCTTGAACCTCAACATGTTCAAACCATGGAATTAGTTTATGATTAATATAGTTGGAGTCAGAGGTCAATCCTTAGTTGTGGTTGTTGGACACATCCAAGCCTGACTAAACGGTTAAATGAGCTCCAACCATATTAAAACTATTTCTTGATTAATGGGTCAGCCTTAAGCTTGGAGCATCGATTTGTTGTGCCACAGCCAAGGTCGATGTAAAGAGAGGTGCAGTTGGGTGCTATGTATATTGTTGCATACTGGTTAATGAGTTAACAACCCAATGATTTATGCAAACATTCAATTAGTTGATAGCATAAAGTGATAGTTACATATATGTGATATGTAATCGGTATAATTACCTACCTTCATAGCTAAGAATAACTTGATGGCCATAGCCATGGTTGTTCTTATCTATGGTTGGATATCAACCTATTTGGAGATGTCCCTACGATCTCCCGAATTGACAAAAAGGGTTATTCAATTCGATAAATAAATAGGATTTAATTAATGTATGTTTATGCATTCTTTATCATTCTTCTCACATAAGCTCAATTTGTATTTCTAGGATAATCACTCGATCATATCTTCTCTGAATTTGTGTTCCATTTTGGACACCAATAAACTGAGTGGGCCAAACTTTATGGACTGGCTTCGAAACCTAAGGATAGTCCTCAAGGTAGAGAAGCTTGCTTATGTCCTTGAAGATCAACTTCCCAACCGTCCTCCAGAAAATGCAACTCCAGACCAGTTAGTAGCCTATCAGAAACATGTGACCGATTCTAAACTTGCGAGTTGCATCATGCTAGCCGCTATGGTACCTGAGCTGCAAAAGCAGCATGAGCATATGGATGCTTATACCATCATCTTCCATCTTCATGAGTTATTTGACGAGCAGGCGAGATCCGAAAGGTTCGAGGTCTCCAGACTCCTCTTCACCTCTAAGATGCAGGAAGGCACTTCTGTTTCACAGTTTGTGTTGAAGATGTTAGGGTATATTGAGCGACTGAGCACACTCGGTTTTGTAATGGGTCATGAACTAAGTATTGACTTAATTCTGCATTGTTTGCCCAAAAGTTATTCACAATTTGTGATGAACTATCGGATGAAAAAGCTGGAGACTACCATTCCTGAGTTGCTCAACCTGCTAAAGACTATAGAGCCTTCTGTGAAGCAGGATCAAAAGACGGTACTGTTAGTTGGTTCCTCGAAGAAAGGTTCTATAAGAAAGGCCAAAGAACAGAATAAGGGAAAGAAGAAAAAGGCCAAGAAGACTGAAAAGACACCAAAAGGCACTTGCCATCACTGCGGCAAGGAGGGTCACTGGCGAAGAAACTGCAAGGTTTATCTTGAGTCCTTGAAGAAGAAGGCATCGAATGCCCCATCCTATTCAGGTATCTTCGTTATTGAATGTCACTCTATTTCCTCAACCACCTGGGTACTTTGCACATGGTTGTAGCTCACATATATGTTGTAAAATACGGCAAGAAATTTTAAAATTTAAATCAAGAAATAACCTTGTAGAATATGATGGAAAATTTTTAGAAATTTTTCTGAACCCTTGGTGGAATTTATGAGGATAAATCGGATAAAGAAAACAGTATAATTAGGTTATCCTATTTACTGGAGAAGTTTAATATATATATATATATATATATATATATATATATATATATATAGCTGATTAAATCAGCCCTAGGTTTTTGATCGGCCGAAACCATCCCTTATTTCTTCGCTTAGCCGCAGCCAAATCGCAGCCGCCCGACTTCTTCTTCTTCTTCTCCCTTCCGACGGTGATTTCGGCTTCGACCACAACCCTAGTTGCCTCGACGTGTTTTCCGGTCTCCGCACTCGATCAGGCTTGGAAGGGATCTAGTGCTAGGTATCCTCGTCTCCTTCGGTATTGTGTTTCCAGTCGATCGGGCATCTATGGTTGATTTCGAACCTCCCATGGCAAACTGTAGGTTCCGGTGCGAGGGGAGAGGGAGTGGGAGGTGACATTTGCCCTAGAACTCGCTGGAAAAGGGAGGGGTGGATCGCCGGATTGAGCCAAGGAGGAGCTACGACTCCGATCTCAGGTACAACTCCTATACTGTCTTGATCGTGGCTCTTCCCTGAAATTAGATCTCGATTGGAATTTTTGTAATGGGATCGTGGTGGCAAATTTCATTCAGAATTGGTTTCCGTAAGTTGGCAGTGGATTTTTGTTCTTCTGTTGATTCCGTTGATCTTGATCTTGTGCGGTCTCTTCTATGGATTGGGATTAGGGTTGGTTATTATGGAATCGATCTTGTGTTCTTACAAGATAGATTTGGTGTTCAATTGTTTTAGGCTAGTTCACTACGTTTTGCTATGGAGACTTACCGAGCTCAGGTAAGCATATTGATGTTGTTAGTTTGATTTGTGTGGATTAGTTTCCTTTTGTTTCGTATTGTATTGGGATTGTGAAGTGGATGTTTTTGCTGGATCGGTGAGTATCAACATGATTGGGCATGGGATGATCTGTGTTAGATTATTAGTAATGTGTTTTGTTCTTGATCAGTAGGTTGATGACAAATGTATTGTAGATGGATCCTTGTGTTCTGTTGTGTTTGCTGTTCGTGCCCTATTTTGGTATTTGGAAAGCTAATTGCTTCTTGTAAGGCTTGAATTTTTAGGGCTTGCAAATGGTTGTTGAGATCTTGTTGATGTGCCATGGGTTGAGGTTTGTATCAGATTTGCCATGATATAATTGATGTGCCGAGAGCTTGTTGAGTTTGGGGGTTTTGCTACTGTTTTTCTCATGTTGTGGGTTGTTGTCTTGTACAATTATGTTCATGTCTAATTCTTTCCTTTCGTCGTGGGTGATCAGGGAGTGTTCCCTTAGTTAGCTCTATTTATGTATGCAGAGTAATGCTGTGTGCATGTCATGGAGTGAGGTTTGGTTTGGAGGAGTGTAATGATAGTTCATTCTGCCGTAAGCTTTATTAGGAGCTAGATATGATTTGGATTTTGGTTATATTGGTATTCTGTAAACTTGTTGATGCTTTGTCACATAATACCATGTTAGATTGGCTGGGTCAGTAGGTTGCTGATGTGGAGGTGGATTTGATCCTATTATTGGGTCAGTGTTTAGATTAGTTTTTCGAGGTTGAGTTTTTACTAATGTTACAATGAGGATGATCTGAGCTAGGATTATGAAATTTATGGATTAAGTTATGATTTGGAGAACCTTGTGGAGCTAGATTGAGAGCCTTTGTAATTCTTGCCTTGATGGGATTGTTATGATGTTAAACCTAATTAAATCAATTAGCAGTTGATTGGGATAATAATGGGTTAATCATTTAATTGGGATTAATTAAATGAAACAGGATAATTAGGACGATCCTAATTAATTGAGGTAACTCGTTTAGCTATAAATTATATATTGTTGTAGCTAAACATTATGCCTTTGATACAGGGCATTGATTGGATCTATCGTTGCTGATAATTGGACGAGGGGTTCTTTTCTGAAACGAGTATCTTCATTTGAGGCGGGTACCCTTTGACTTATCTATTTTGATATTGTTATTTTGTTATGCATAGAATGTTATAGATAGCAGTAAGATTCTACGCTATCCCTAGTTATTATGTCTGTTCTGGATATTGTTGTTTATCCCTGTTTATTATGCCAGTTCTGGATACTTGTTGTTTATCCCTGAGTTATCATGTTGTTGGTTTCCTTCGGTCTCAGGTATTGTCATATCTGTATGTATGCTTAGATAGCGAGATGTACCTCTTGCACTTGACCTTGAGAGATCTGTAGTTTCAGGCCAGTATACCTTGTAGGTTACCTGTATTTCCTGTTGTAGGATTTCAGACTGAGACCTAGTATACTGAGGACTTGGGAGGGAGGTATGTGTATCTATCATACACCATCCTTGCACTGTTGCATGCCGGCGATCAGCGACTCCCTTGTGGTTGAGCCTAATCGTCTTCCGGTACATGACTTGCACACACGGCCACTCATGGGTTAGTGGATACCGTAGATGTGTGCATTTGCTCTGTATTGCTCCGTTCGGCCACTGTTTGGAGGGTGAGCGCGGGCGTGGTAGCAGCCAGGGATCCCTTCTCGTACTGAGCCACGAGGAGATGAGAGCGGAGCTCCCCCATTGCTTGGGGTAGAGGGGTGGTCCCTCGCCAGCATCCTGTCCACTCGGTCACTCAGGAGCAGTGATGGCAGGGTGTACAGTTGTCAGAGCCCTACCCGTTCAGCCGTCCCTATGACAGGTGTACGATGATCTGTCTGGTGTCAGGGGTGACCATGTCATTGCACCATGTGCATATCTTGCATCGTGCATTGTTTGCTGCACTTATTTGCTGCACTTGTTTGACATCGCATATACTGGAGACTTGTTATCTGTGTTTATATGCCTATTGGTTCTCCTTTGGTATTTCTTACCCTCTTTCCAGGTTAGATGGATTCAGGTATGTATCTACCTCAGTATGTTCAGTACTAGTATTTCCCTACTATTGAGATGAGTCTGTATTAGCTGAACTCTTAGTGTTGGTATAACCTTCTATGCATATCTATTGGGTATTCGCTGAGCTATGGACTCACCCCGTTGCCATATATGTTTATTTCAGGTTGATGTCTGCGAGGAGATCCCGAGCCGCCAGTCCCTAGCTCCAGAGGAGCTTCGCTTGGTTTTATTTTATGTTTGTTTTGCTTATCGACCCTGTAGTGTTTCCTATGCTTCCGTTGTGGTGTTTCGAACATGTATTCATGTTTTATTTGATGGTATTGTACTTTTGAGTCCTATGTTGGACTTCGATTGGTTTTGGTTTTGTTCCTGCCCCCTGGCAGCTCAGGTGAGTTCGGATTTAGTTTTCGATAGTTATATTCATATAACTGTTGTTTCTGCTTATATCTGAGGCCTGTGGCCCTTTAAACTGCGTGGTTGTGCAAATATTTAAACTGCGTGGATTGTTATATATATTGTGTGTGTGTAAATTGTCCGCCGGACAGGGGAGGTGCTGTCCGATTTTATATTGGATCAGCGGCTCCTGGGTCTCGGGGCGTGACAATTTATTTTGGTATCAGAGCGTAGGTTTCGATGCCTACGTGTTTTACGGGATTTTCGGGGTTTATCTGATACCTATTTATTTTTGGTATTTTTGGTATCAAGCCCAGGATGCGGGATACCATCGATTCGTGGATTTCTCGGAATTTAAATCTGACACTGTATTGGTAGGTGTCGGAGCTCGGGTTTGATGTTATTCATCCGAGTACATTACGGATTTTTAAAGCCGTGGTTGCGATACAACGGCAATTTGGGACTTGGCAGCGACAGGACCTCTCCAGGCGGCAAAAAGGTATATCTTACTAGTATTATCTTAACTTTAGTGCACAGTATTAGATTTTGGATTGGTTGGACTATCCCAGCTTGGTAGGATCTTATATTCGTATTGTATAGCTATATGTATACTTGGTTTAGTTGGATTGACATGTTGTCAATCTATCTTATTCGTGATCGTTCATATGAGAGATTAGTGATATGTTGCGGATGAGATCTGAGAGTGGAGAATGAAAATTCTCTAGTGGCACCGATTGTTGAGTCGGAAAGCCAAGGTCGAGTATGTTGACAACCTATTGGAGGTTAAGGAATTTGATTTTCCCAGACCTTACTATATGTAGTATGGGTTCTAGCTATTATTAGCTGAGCGAGAACTGGAGCTGCTTACCGTAGTTGGCTCAATCGGTATAGGATCGACTTATCTTAGTGTAAGGAATTTCAGACATTTGGGTTGCTTGTGCCTGGTTAGGTGACCTGGACGACACGACTAGGGTTTCTGACCTACATTGAAGTAGAAGGGTAGCATTAGCTATATGCTATCATCGTTAGTAGAGGATTGATACATCCTATTCGATGAGGACTCTGAGCATGGATCATGTGTACCTGGTTGATGACCTAGACGATACAGTTTGATAAGTGACTTGAGCCGATACAGAAAAGTGTAGCGCTAACTGCTGACACTTATGGGTTACAGTTTGTACTTGGTTTGGATAACCTAGGAAGATGCCATTGGACTTATGATTTGCGCTGAGGCAAATCCCTTACGAGGCTAGACCACCTGGGGGTGGAAGAGGTCTATGATGACTTCCAGGGAACAAAGAATCACTTTGTGATTATACTGAGATACTCATGAGAGATAGCGTGTCTGTATGTTATGGAGTTGGAACTCGGAGGTTTCTGAACCTTGAGCGAAGGAATCAGAGAATATTGGGTTACGAGCTGATGGTTGGTCGACTCGTTCATTGTATGTGATTCTATGAGGGATTTTGACTCATAGATCGAGTGTTCGTGGTTAGATAATCTCGATGGTATATCGGGATGTACGATCCGTTAGGGTGTTGAGAGGTGGATTGAGATTGATGAATCTCTATGTTATGTTTTGATTTGAGGATTCTAGTAGTGGGCATGGACTTACCGGATTTGTAGATTTTTGATGAATCATTAAGTGGATAATGATCTTTCGGTGGTTGATTATTTGGAAAGTCTGTTATTGATAGCAGCATATGGTACGACATATTGGCCCAACCTCTAAATTATTTGTTATCTTTAGACGGTTTATTGGAGGATATATATAAATATATATGACTTGTGATATTTTGAAGGATGTTATTAACTTGGAGATACTTGGGTGATACCCATGGATCTGACATTATATGTTTGAGGATCGAAGTATATATAGAGCGCCAGTGATCTTAGGATTGAGTGCCCTAGATAGTTGTGATGATTAAATGGTTACCCGAGTGGATCTGGTTATCGGATGATAACCTATAGATTGATAACTCCAATTGCTTCGTAGCAGCGTAACCATAAGGTATCAGACGAAGTGGTTACTCATGATGAGTACGAACATGTTTAGCTGCCAGTGTGTGCCGTATGAGAAATGATGAAATTTGGGAACCAAATTTTTATTAGTGGGGGAGAATGTAAAATACGGCAAGAAATTTTAAAATTTAAATCAAGAAATAACCTTGTAGAATATGATGGAAAATTTTTAGAAATTTTTCTGAACCCTTGGTGGAATTTATGAGGATAAATCGGATAAAGAAAACAGTATAATTAGGTTATCCTATTTACTGGAGAAGTTTAATATATATATATATATATATATATATATATATATATATATATTATATATATATATATATATATATATAGCTGATTAAATCAGCCCTAGGTTTTTGATCGGCCGAAACCATCCCTTATTTCTTCGCTTAGCCGCAGCCAAATCGCAGCCGCCCGACTTCTTCTTCTTCTTCTCCCTTCCGACGGTGATTTCGGCTTCGACCACAACCCTAGTTGCCTCGACGTGTTTTCCGGTCTCCGCACTCGATCAGGCTTGGAAGGGATCTAGTGCTAGGTATCCTCGTCTCCTTCGGTATTGTGTTTCCAGTCGATCGGGCATCTATGGTTGATTTCGAACCTCCCATGGCAAACTGTAGGTTCCGGTGCGAGGGGAGAGGGAGTGGGAGGTGACATTTGCCCTAGAACTCACTGGAAAAGGGAGGGGTGGATCGCCGGATTGAGCCAAGGAGGAGCTACGACTCCGATCTCAGGTACAACTCCTATACTGTCTTGATCGTGGCTCTTCCCTGAAATTAGATCTCGATTGGAATTTTTGTAATGGGATCGTGGTGGCAAATTTCATTCAGAATTGGTTTCCGTAAGTTGGCAGTGGATTTTTGTTCTTCTGTTGATTCCGTTGATCTTGATCTTGTGCGGTCTCTTCTATGGATTGGGATTAGGGTTGGTTATTATGGAATCGATCTTGTGTTCTTACAAGATAGATTTGGTGTTCAATTGTTTTAGGCTAGTTCACTACGTTTTGCTATGGAGACTTACCGAGCTCAGGTAAGCATATTGATGTTGTTAGTTTGATTTGTGTGGATTAGTTTCCTTTTGTTTCGTATTGTATTGGGATTGTGAAGTGGATGTTTTTGCTGGATCGGTGAGTATCAACATGATTGGGCATGGGATGATCTGTGTTAGATTATTAGTAATGTGTTTTGTTCTTGATCAGTAGGTTGATGACAAATGTATTGTAGATGGATCCTTGTGTTCTGTTGTGTTTGCTGTTCGTGCCCTATTTTGGTATTTGGAAAGCTAATTGCTTCTTGTAAGGCTTGAATTTTTAGGGCTTGCAAATGGTTGTTGAGATCTTGTTGATGTGCCATGGGTTGAGGTTTATATCAGATTTGCCATGATATAATTGATGTGCCGAGAGCTTTGTTGAGTTTGGGGGTTTTGCTACTGTTTTTCTCATGTTGTGGGTTGTTGTCTTGTACAATTATGTTCATGTCTAATTCTTTCCTTTCGTCGTGGGTGATCAGGGAGTGTTCCCTTAGTTAGCTCTATTTATGTATGCAGAGTAATGCTGTGTGCATGTCATGGAGTGAGGTTTGGTTTGGAGGAGTGTAATGATAGTTCATTCTGCCGTAAGCTTTATTAGGAGCTAGATATGATTTGGATTTTGGTTATATTGGTATTCTGTAAACTTGTTGATGCTTTGTCACATAATACCATGTTAGATTGGCTGGGTCAG
The DNA here is from genome assembly GCA_024364735.1 of Boesenbergia rotunda. Lineage (NCBI taxonomy): Eukaryota > Viridiplantae > Streptophyta > Magnoliopsida > Zingiberales > Zingiberaceae > Boesenbergia > Boesenbergia rotunda. Next base: position 8,980 of record JAGFNQ010005432.1, on the reverse strand, counting down.
TAGGTTGCTGATGTGGAGGTGGATTTGATCCTATTATTGGGTTAGTGTTTAGATTAGTTTTTCGAGGTTGAGTTTTTACTAATGTTACAATGAGGATGATCTGAGCTAGGATTATGAAATTTATGGATTAAGTTATGATTTGGAGAACCTTGTGGAGCTAGATTGAGAGCCTTTGTAATTCTTGCCTTGATGGGATTGTTATGATGTTAAACCTAATTAAATCAATTAGCAGTTGATTGGGATAATAATGGGTTAATCATTTAATTGGGATTAATTAAATGAAACAGGATAATTAGGACGATCCTAATTAATTGAGGTAACTCGTTTAGCTATAAATTATATATTGTTGTAGCTAAACATTATGCCTTTGATACAGGGCATTGATTGGATCTATCGTTGCTGATTATTGGACGAGGGGTTCTTTTCTGAAACGAGTATCTTCATTTGAGGCGGGTACCCTTTGACTTATCTATTTTGATATTGTCATTTTGTTATGCATAGAATGTTATAGATAGCAGTAAGATTCTACGCTATCCCTAGTTATTATGTCTGTTCTGGATATTGTTGTTTATCCCTGTTTATTATGCCAGTTCTGGATACTTGTTGTTTATCCTTGAGTTATCATGTTGTTGGTTTCCTTCGGTCTCAGGTATTGTCATATCTGTATGTATGCTTAGATAGCGAGATGTACCTCTTGCACTTGACCTTGAGAGATCTGTAGTTTCAGGCCAGTATACCTTGTAGGTTACCTGTATTTCCTGTTGTAGGATTTCAGACTGAGACCTAGTATACTGAGGACTTGGGAGAGAGGTATGTGTATCTATCATACACCATCCTTGCATTGTTGCATGCCGGCGATCAGCGACTCCCTTGTGGTTGAGCCTAATCGTCTTCCGGTACATGACTTGCACACACGGCCACTCATGGGTTAGTGGATACCGTAGATGTGTGCATTTGCCCTGTATTGCTCCGTTCGGCCACTGTTTGGAGGGTGAGCGCGGGCGTGGTAGCAGCCAGGGATCCCTTCTCGTACTGAGCCACGAGGAGATGAGAGCGGAGCTCCCCCATTGCTTGGGGTAGAGGGGTGGTCCCTCGCCAGCATCCTGTCCACTCGGTCACTCAGGAGCAGTGATGGCAGGGTGTACAGTTGTCAGAGCCCTACCCGTTCAGCCGTCCCTATGACAGGTGTACGATGATCTGTCTGGTGTCAGGGGTGACCATGTCATTGCACCATGTGCATATCTTGCATCGTGCATTGTTTGTTGCACTTATTTGCTGCACTTGTTTGACATCGCATATACTGGAGACTTGTTATCTGTGTTTATATGCCTATTGGTTCTCCTTTGGTATTTCTTACCCTCTTTCCAGGTTAGATGGATTCAGGTATGTATCTACCTCAGTATGTTCAGTACTAGTATTTCCCTACTATTGAGATGAGTCTGTATTAGCTGAACTCTTAGTGTTGGTATAACCTTCTATGCATATCTATTGGGTATTCGCTGAGCTATGGACTCACCCCGTTGCCATATATGTTTATTTCAGGTTGATGTCTGCGAGGAGATCCCGAGCCGCCAATCCCTAGCTCCAGAGGAGCTTCGCTTGGTTTTATTTTATATTTGTTTTGCTTATGGACCCTGTAGTGTTTCCTATGCTTCCGTTGTGGTGTTTCGAACATGTATTCATGTTTTATTTGATGGTATTGTACTTTTGAGTCCTATGTTGGACTTCGATTGGTTTTGGTTTTGTTCCTGCCCCCTGGCAGCTCAGGTGAGTTCGGATTTAGTTTTCGATAGTTATATTCATATAACTGTTGTTTCTGCTTATATCTGAGGCCTGTGGCCCTTTAAACTGCGTGGTTGTGCAAATATTTAAACTGCGTGGATTGTTATATATATTGTGTGTGTGTAAATTGTCCGCCGGACAGGGGAGGTGCTGTCCGATTTTATATTGGATCAGCGGCTCCTGGGTCTCGAGGCGTGACATATGTAATGACATACAGGGGCTAAGGAATAGAAGAAGACTCGTCAAGGGAGAAGCGAATTTGCGAGTTGGAAATGGAGCAAAGATTGCTGCTGTTGCCATCGGGACATATTTGCTAAAGCTCCCTACTGGACATATCTTAGAATTCGATAATTGTTATTTTGTTCCTTCGTTAATAAAGAACATTGAATCTATTTCATGTTTGAATGAAATGGGTTATCATTTAACTTTTAGAACAATTGTTGTTACATAACTTTAAATGGCGTTCTCTATGGGACTGGAACTTTGTGCAATGGTATCTACACGTTAGATTTATCCGGTGACGTTTTCAATATCGAAGATAGCATCAAACGTGCTCGAATAGATAATCAAATAGACTCCTACACGTGGCATTGTCGTCTTGGCCATGTAAGTAAGAAACGCATGACCAAATTACACCGATGTGGAATTTTGGAATCATTTGAACCCGGTTTATTTGATACATGCGAATCATGCTTAAAATGCAAGATGGCCAAATTACCCTTTTCCGGAAAAGGTAGTCCAGTGGGAGAATTGCTTGGTCTAATACATACTGATGTATGTGGACCAATGTCAACTCTTGCACAAGGAGGCTATAGCTACTTCATTACCTTTATCGATGATCACTCACGATTCGGGTATGTGTTCTTGATGAAACACAAATCTGAAGCTTTTGAGAAATTCAAAGAGTTCAGAAATGAAGTAGAGAAACAGCTTGGCAAAAGTATTAAGATACTTCGATCCGATCGGGGTGGTGAATACTTAAGTCAAGAGTTTCAAGATTATCTTAGGGACAATGGGATATTATCCCAATGGACTCCGCCGTATACACCACAGCATAATGGTGTATCTGAGAGGCGCAACCGAACCTTGATGGACATGGTTAGGTCTATGATGAATCATGCAACTCTTCCAAAATCCTTTTGGGGCTATGCACTTAATACAGCTGTTTACTTGCTAAACAGAGTCCCGACCAAGGTAGTCTCTACTACTCCATATGAGACATGGAATAGTAAGAAACCTCACTTAACTCACCTTAAGATATGGGGTTGTCCTGCTTATGTGATGCGGACTGTATCAGATAAATTGGATGGTAAGTTTGATAAATGTCTATTTATTGGATACCCTAAGGAAACGAAGGGTTGCCAATTCTATCATCCCTTGGAACAAAAGGTGTTTGTTTCAAGACATGCTGTATTTCTGGAAAAAGAATTTCTTTTACAAGAAAACAGTGGGAGTGGCATTGAACTTGATGAAGTTCAAGAAACTCCAATAGGCATTACAGAGACACCTAGTCTAGACCCACAACCAATAACTCATAATGATGAGCTATCAATTGAACCTAAAACAACACCACCTCTTCGTAGGTCTGATAGGACACGCAATATTCCAGAGAGATACGGATTTCTCATAAGTGAATCGAACGACGTGTTACTCATAAGCAATGACGAACCTATCAGTTATGAAGATGTTCTGAAAAGTTCAGAATGGGACAAATGGCTTGAAGCCATGAAGTCGGAAATGGATTCCATGTACGAAAATCAAGTATGGGACTTGGTTAACCCACCTGAAGGGATTAAGCCCATAGGGTGCAAGTGGGTTTTCAAGAAGAAAACCGACATGGAAGGTAATGTTGTTACCTTTAAGGCTAGACTAGTGGCAAGAGGATATCGTCAGAATCAAGGAATTGATTATGACGAAACCTATTCGCCAGTAGCTATGCTTAAATCCATTCGGATGCTCCTAGCCATAGCAGCTCATTATAATTATGAGATATGGCAAATGGATGTGAAAACAGCTTTCCTTAATGGAAACCTGCTTGAGGATGTATACATGATACAACCTGAAGGTTTCACAACGGTTGATAAAACCAAAGTATGCAAGCTTCGACGATCCATATATGGACTGAAGCAAGCATCCAGGAGCTGGAACATCCGTTTTGATGAGACAATCAAAGAGTTTGATTTCTCACAAAATCCTGACAAACCTTGTGTGTACAAAAAGGTTAGTGGGAGTGCAGTCGTATTCCTAATGTTATATGTCGATGACATATTACTTATAGGAAACAATATATCAGTCTTACAGACAGTTAAAATTTGGTTGTCCAAAACTTTCTCCATGAAAGACCTGGGAGAAGCAACCTATATCCTTGGGATTAGAATCTATAGAGATAGATCAAAATGGTTGCTTAGTCTTTCGCAGTCTACATATATAGACCGAGTGTTAAAAAGGTTTAGCATGTCGGAATCCAAGAAAGGTTATCTTCCCATCAGGCATGGGATCAACCTTTCAAAGTCTATGTGTCCGCGCACAGAAGATGAGAGGATTTGCATGAATAAGATTCCTTATGCATCCGCGATAGGATCTATCATGTATGTTATGTTATGTACTAGGCCCGATGTATCATATGCTCTGAGTGTTACGAGCATATACCAGTCTGATCCAGGAATGGATCATTGGGCGGCTGTCAAGACAATCCTTAAGTACTTAAGAAGAACTAAGGATGTGTTCCTAATATATGGAGGAGATATGGTAATACGTGGGTATACAGATGCCAGTTTCCAGACAGATAAGGATGACTCCAAATCTCAGTCTGGATACGTATTTACTTTGAATGGAGGCGTAATAAGTTGGAAGAGTTCCAAACAAGACACCGTAGCGGATTCTACCACGGAAGCGGAATATATCGCAGCTTCGGAAGCAGCAAAGGAAGCAGTCTGGATCAAGAAGTTTGTCTCCGAACTTGGTGTGGTTCCAACCATTGATGAAGCAGTGCCGGTTTACTGCGACAACTATGGAGCTATTGCACAAGCAAAGGAACCAAGGTCTCATCAGCGATCCAAACACGTTCTTCGCCGCTATCATATGATCAGAGAGATTATAAGTAGGATTGATATACAAATTGAGAAAATTCCCACTGAAAGGAATTTAGCGGATCCTTTAACTAAGGCCTTGCCTCAAAGTAAGTTTGAGGGTCATGTTAGAGCCTCTGGTATTGGATACCGTAGCGATTGACATTAGGCCAAGTGGGAGTTTGTTAGTAATATGAGAGAAGTGTCCTAAGGCAATCGCCTTATGATTGTAAATATTTATTTTAATAAATAAATATTCACTATTTGAGTATACATGTTTATGTATTTGATTGGAATCTTAAACTCATTTACTGAATGTCTACAATACAATTCACAGCATGAGAGAATTTGTGATGAATTCACAACTAGTGATTATCTCTACATGTGCAATTGTGAAGTATTGGAATTGTCCCTAGTCGATGAATTGATAAATAAGGACACTATCAATTCTGTTGAGACTAGCATGAGTTATTCTCTAATCAGCTGATTCTCACTGAATGGTGACATTGGGATGTCCGGAGATAAACATGAATGCTAGTTAAGGGAACTAGTTCATTGGAGTGATTGGCTGTAAAACTTCACATGGTAGTCTACATATAGACATGTCAGTGAAGTTCTTACTGCAGCTTAAGTGCGATGTTCCTTTGACTTGCGAGTTGGGACCAGGTGCATGTTGACATGGATACAGGTTGGTAATTTTAAATTTTAATTACGTGCAGCGGAAGATTTAGCATAAATAATTTCTCAAATTATTTTAACCACGTATCTAGCACGCAACCTTATATTGTGTAGACATGATCATATATTAAAATTTTGCAGAAAGTAAACTAATTTACTTGATACCTCGCGTAACTCGAAGTAAGGGACGAGATCCAACCATAGCGTCCCTTGGAAGCTCCGCCTCTATTCGCGTCCACGCCGAGTTCTATTCGGGAAGACTTCGCAAAGCCACGAGTTTCGTGCCGACAAGAACTACTAGATTCTCCAAAGGCACGACTAGAATATCAAGATAGAGAGATGGAAAACTAACCACCAAACGAAGAATGGAATACGTATTCTGGGAGGAAGGAATGAGTCGCGATCCGCTTCTTCTTCTTCTTCGTCTTCGGCACCTTCTTGGTGGAGGTGGCTCACGGCAACCCTAAGGGAGCCCTCTAGGGTTGCCGCCAACTAGAGGAGGGAGAGGGAGAGAAGGAGAGGAAAAGAGGCTAGGCAAGAATCCTTGATCACTTGAATTTATTTCCAAGCCTAGCCTTTGCACCTTTATATAGTAGCCTCTTTATCGCCAAGTCTCCTTTTTAACGGAATAAATTTTTCATAAGAAATTTATCTTATAAATTTTTCTATGAATTATTCCGTTATGTCAAGTTTTATTATAACTAAATTTATAATAAAAAAACAAACACATCTCCCCTTTTATTATGAAATAAATTTTCACAAGAAATTTATTATATAAATTTCATATAAATTATTCCGTTATGCCAAGTTTTTATTATAACTTAATTTATAATAAAAACAATCATGTCTCCCCTTTTATTATGGAATAAATTTTACAAGAAATTTATCTTATAAATTTTTCTTATCATGGAAAAATCAATTCATAATTGATTTTATAAAATAAAATAAACCAATCCATGGTTGATTTTAATTTCCATAAAAAGAATAAATTTCTATAAATTTCTTTATCATGGTAAATCAATCCATTATTGATTTATAAAATAAAATAAACCAATCCAAGGTTTATTTTAATTTTCATGAAAATAAATTTCTTTATATAAATTTCTTTATCCATAATTTTATAAAACAAATCACGCGCGGTTTATTTTATAATTTGAACCAAACAATTTAGTTCTCCCCTTTTGATGTGGCCGGCCAAACAAAGAGGGTGGGGACCCTCTTTGGCCGACCAAACCCAAGCCGAAATCATACGAATTAAACTCATTTAATTCGTCCAATAAGTCTTCAAAAGACATAGCCATTTTATGCTTCCGATGCGTCTCTGAAAATTCAGATTCGACTTATCCCTCTTGATCGGAAAATTCAATTTTCAATTCGTTTTAAATCCCTCGGATTACTCGTAGTGCGTATGACTAAATAGGCTTTCGATTTATGTTAGCCGCCTATAATTAACCAATTATAGAACGATCATGAGTGGCACCTAGTAGTACATCATGATCCCCAATTAATCGAAAGATCAACGGTTGACCTCAGAAATAATTCTGAAACCCTTCAGCAGCTCTAATGAATCGTGCATCATTCCCTTCACCATCTTATACCCACTTGTTTCAGGACACGGTCTATGTGTGTCAGTCCCCACTAGGCTGACTACGTCACACCTAGCCCAAGTAATGTCTTTCTCGTCCAACGGATTCTAATTACTCTCATGTCTTTCAGAGACTCATACTCTGAACATGTCATGCTCTGGCCAGAGGCTTTGAGTAACAATCCGACGATAGGCCTTGGGTATACATCCCCTCGCAAGTAGTGGTGAATCCTTTGTAGGCTATTCAAACATCTTCGGACACTTCGGCTTATACCCAATCATCCTGGGTCCACACCTCCTTGGAGATGCTAGCTTAAGATGTCAAAGTATAAGTCTTCATGACCAAGATGACTTGAACACCGCAAGTCAAAGGAACATCGCACTTAAGCTCTTCCAACTTATTGCGCCTCCATTCAAAGTAAATACGTATCCAGACTGAGATTTGGAGTCATCCTTATCTGTCTGGAAACTGGCATCTGTATACCCACGTATTACCATATCTCCTTCTCCATATATTAGGAACACATCCTTAGTTCTTCTTAAGTACTTAAAGATTGTCTTGACAGCCGCCCAATGATCCATTCCTGGATCAGACTGGTATCTGCTCGTGATGCTCAGAGCATATGATACATCGGGCCTAGTACATAACATAGCATACATGATAGATCCTATCGCGGATGCATAAGGAATCTTATTCATGCAAATCCTCTCGTCTTCTGTGCGCGGACACATAGACTTTGAAAGGTTGATCCCATGCCTGATGGGAAGGTAACCTTTCTTGGATTTCGACATGCTAAACCTTTTTAGCACTCGGTCTATATATGTAGACTGCGAAAGACCAAGCAACCGTTTTGATCTATCTCTATAGATTCTAATCCCAAGGATATAGGTTGCTTCTCCCAGGTCTTTCATGGAGAAAGTTTTTGACAACCAAATTTTAACCGACTGTAAGACTGATATATCGTTTCCTATAAGTAATATGTCGTCGACATATAATATTAGGAATACGACTGCACTCCCACTAACCTTCTTGTACACACAAGGTTCGTCAGGATTTTGTAAGAAATCAAACTCTTTGATTGTCTCATCAAAACGGATGTTCCAGCTCCTTGATGCTTGCTTCAGTCCATATATAGATCGTCGAAGCTTGCATACTTTGGTTTTATCAACCGATGTGAAACCTTCAGGTTGTATCATGTATACATCCTTAAGCAGGTTTCCATTAAGGAAAGCTGTTTTCACATCCATTTTCCATATCTCATAAACATAATGAGCTGCTATGGCTAGGAGCATCCCAATGGATTTAAGCATAGCTACTGGCGAATAGGTTTCGTCATAATCAATTCCTTATTTCTGACGATATCCTTTTGCCACTAATCTAGCCTTAAAGGTAACAACATTACCTTCCATGTCGGTTTTCTTCTTGAAAACCCACTTGCACCCTATGGGCTTAATCCCTTCAGGTGGGTTAACCAAGTCCCATACTTTATTTTTGTACATGGAATCTATTTCCGACTTCATGGCTTCAAGCCATTTGTCCCTTTCTGAACTTTTCAGAACATCTTCATAACTGATAGGTTCATCATCGCTTATGAGTAACACGTCGTTTGATTCACTTATGAGAAATCCGTATATCTCTGAAATATTGCGTGTCCTATCAGACCTTTAAAGAGGTGGTGTTGTTTTAGGTTCAACTGATAGCTCATCAATATGAGTTATTGGTTGTGGGTCTAGACTAGGTGTCTCTGTAATGTCTATTGGAGTTTCTTGAACTTCATCAAGTTCAATGTCACTCCCACTGTTATCTTGTAAAAGAAATTCTTTTTCCAAAAATACAGCATGCCTTGAAACAAAACACCTTTTTGTT
>JAGFNQ010005431.1:245760-331039 GCA_024364735.1 Boesenbergia rotunda | reverse complement strand
AACACCATCACTGCTCAAAATCAAGATGCCATTTCAGAATGACGAAGTAGAGAGACATTTAATTGATTCACAACTTCCATCCACGTCTGAATTACTTGTAGATGTTAACGTGGCTTACGAGGATATAGATGATGAAGAGATGTCCAGCAGTGAGGATCTTGTTGAACTATCAGAGTCTAGTGAGGAGGACATCGATGCTAATGATATATAAATAGTGTCATTATTATGCATCTAGTAAGTGATGTGTTGTTAAATTTATTGTATTTTTATTACTCTGTTACTCACCTTTATTATGATGTGTTGTTATATATTATTTTTTGCAGATATTTTTATGGCAGATCAGCAGCCAGTGATTCCCCGTGGCCATCGAGTTTTATCCGTTGTTGGAGATGTGTAAGTATTTGTTGTTAGATGTAATTATTGTTCATATATTAATTTTTATATTTTATATTGATATGTTTATTTTTTATTATGCAGTTTCACTCCTGATGATCATCGGGTTTCTAATTATATCACAAGCAAATTCAAGGAACGACCATGCAGATCTACGACATGGAGACATGTAGATCATGAGATGAAGACATTTTATTACAATGAATTTGTAGTAAGTAAAATCAATCTATATTTGATTTTTATATTATATTTACCAATTTAGCATTGTTAAATTTTGAATTTATAATTACAGAAAAGATATACCTGGGAGGAGGGCCAGGAGGAGAATTTTAAAGCAACATGGAATAAAAATTGTGCAAAGCTTTACAAAGACTACCTCTACTATATCAAACAAAAGGGCGTAAAACCGACGTATGTTCCTGAGGAGATATGGGGTGCATGGACGGCCACCTGGTCTCAAGAGAGGTGGAAAGAAAATGCCGATAAGGCTCGAGCTAATAGAAACACCGAGCCAGGTGGCCCGAGTACCGGGACTGCTCGTCATACGTCTGGTTCTAAATTAATGGTAGAGCATGCTCTTGATTTGGTGAGTTTAATTTATTGTTGGCACGAAATATAATTATCATTTATTATCATACTATAATATTCACCTAATATATATTTGTATACAGGAACGAGAACTAACTCGACCGCCCACTAGTATGGAGGTCTTTGTGAGGACGCACAAGAAAAAAGATGGCACATTCGTAGATTCTCGTTCTGCGGCCATCCATGTAAGAACATTACTTAGTGTTCATTTTAGTTATATTTTAGTACGATTTATCGAATTACTTATTAATCATGTCCTATTTTACAATATAGGAGGAAATGACCGAGAGAGTCACTCAGGCATCTCAGCCTGCAGTAGAGGGGGGAGAGTCTCAATCTCTATCCACCGAGGCACTTAATGACATATATTATGATGTTGTCGGTGGACGGACAAAGAACTCTACCATCTACGGCCTTAGCTCTCAGGCCAGAGTTGCATTTGATAATCGCTTGAGGGCTCCGAGGGGTCAATCCAGTTACCGTTCATCTTATTCCAGCGAGATGCATAGAGTATTAGAAGAAAATCGAGATCTGCGCAATCAAGTTCAATCAATGCGAGGAGAGATGGCGGATTGGATGACCGCTGAGAATGAGAGGAGAGCCGCTGATGAAGCGGCGAGGGCAGCTGAATTGGCAAGGAGAGATGAGGAGATCATGAGTCGTGTGCGATTCCTCCTAGATGGCTTGCCTCGTCCGCCATCACAGGACAGCCCAGGACCCTCTCATCCGCCGACTGATTAAGTTTTTTTAAGGTATGTTCAATTATATTAATTTTTTAATTTATGATTAATCTATCGTTGAATGTGTGCTTTCTACTAATATATTTATTTGATTTTTATTTCAGCAATCCTCTGTGATTCAGGTATGATTTTTACTTATTAACTTTATTATCAAGATGGTATTTGCCTGCCAAATTTTAACTTTATTATTGCTTTGAGTTCCTTTTGCTATACACCATGATAAAATGAAATATTTGATTCACATAACATGAGATGAGATGATAAGCATACTGCTATGCTGAGACATTAGTGTTATCTTTGTTTGGCATTTGCACATTTTACCTCTGCGCTATCTGACTGAGAACACTACTTAGCTGTTAAAATTTACTGCGTTAGCAACATTCTGATGCCTAGACACCAAGTGTTATATCTGTGTTTGCAAGATGCTCATTTTACCTGTGTTTGCACTATCTAACTGAGAAGTCTCAACTTAGGGTAAATTTATGTGTTGAGATCCCTATCGGAAGATGGTAAATTTATCCTATCGGAAGATGCCCTCGTAACATAGCAGTGGATAGAATTGAGAGTCTAAGTGGTAGTAATAATTTCAAATGTTTTTCTCACACTGATATTTACCTAGACACCAATTTATATTGCATAATATTACTCTCTATCCTTTCTTGATTTATTTTCATCCAAAGTTAGTTTTACTTAGCAACATTTTGATTGCATATTCACAATGACTTGCCTAAGAAGGAACTTAGCTACGTTTAACTAGCTCTCTGCATCCAAGTGCAATGCTTTTCTACCTTAGATACTTTCCTATTCTTTCTTTCTTCCAATTGATACTGGCAAATCAAATTAACTGGTTAATCATTGAGGTTTAGATACAAATAATCAATGTATGTTTGAAGCAATTTATTTTAACAGTGTAGGAAACTTGTTGGCACTGAAATATGATTATGTTTACAGGCTGAATTATTAATCGATACATGGAGTTAAGGTTAATTAAATAGTCCAAAGTTGAGACTTAGATACCAACTATTTCTCTAAACTAGGATGAACTTAATGTATACAAGACTAATTAATCAGTTGTAGTATTGGTTAAGCTGATTCTGTGATGTTTATTTACATGACAATGTGTATGTGACAATTTTATATCATACAGGCTTTGTTCTACTGTGCTTTGTGTTGTTCGCGCGAAATGATCGCCATCAATGACGGATCCAAGAGCTTGCTGAACTAGGGCAGAAATTATACACTTTCTTTTGTCCATACAAAACAAAATGTCTAGTTGTAAATGCAAAGTAGCATGGTGCAGAAAGGGATGAATGACTATCCACTCAGTATGTCAATGGTTCACATCTTATTTATAATTTGAACACAGATCAGTTAACATTTGGCTCAAAAGATTACTATCTTTTACCAAGTTTCTATTTTCTTTGCCAACTTCATCCTCTTGCATTAGAATTCTATTCTTTTTGTTATCATTGGTGCTTAAAGATTTTGCCTATTGATATTTCTTTGGTGCTTAAAGATTTTGCACCCTAAGTAGGAAAAAAAGCAATGTAATGAAGCAGTGATAGAAATCTATCTTTTGGTGCAGTGAGAATGATGAGAAACAGGGAAGGTTTTTGTACTTGCTACACCTAAAAATCTATCTGTAGTGTATCATTTTTACTCTCCTTTACTAGGTGGTAGTTTCCATGAAATTTACCATCTTTATATAGAGTTAGAAAAAGTTAGCAATGTTTACATGATGTTTAATTATTGTTATTGCAAAGAAAGTTCTTCTTCTATTTCTATCACATTTGCTTAATGCATTTTTTTAATATTTTTTCAGGATTATTCTGAAGTCTGATGCTAAAGGAGGTGAGTAAATTTCAGATCCATTCTTTTTCCGATGCACAGCAGATGCTTATGGATTTATTCTCCAGTACTTAACTATCAATGGAGATGTTTTGTTATTATGGAGGTTTTATGAAAGTCTTATGGAGGTGTGTTTTGTTATTATAGGACTTATGTTTATATGTAATGGAGCACTTATATGAATTATGTCTCAAAATGGAGACATGTTTATATGTTTGTAATTTATTTGTCTCAAAATGTGAAATAGTTATTTGTGAATGTGATTATTTGAGTTTGAATGTGATTTTTGATGTTGTGAATGTGATGATGGTTGGGTATTTGTGTTTGTGATTGAAATTTGATATTTAGAAATGTGTATATATGATTATTACAAACAAACAAATTGAATCTGAGAATTTTTTTTTGATTTCCAACGGATTTCCGACGGAATTTTAATTCCGTCGGAATGTATCGGTTTTTTTCCCAACGGAAAACAAAAATTACCGACGGAAATTAGATATTTTCCGTCGGCAATTTCCGACGGAACTTCAATTCCGTCCAAAATTTCCGACGGAAATGAATTTCCGTCGAAAATTTTCGACAGAAATCGGGGTAGATTCCGTCGGAAATTTTCGCCGGAAATATTAATTCTGTCGGAAATTTCCGACGGAAATTAAATTCCGACGGAAAGAAATTTCCGTCGAAAATTTTACCGACGGTAAAATATTCCGTCGGTAATTCCCTACCGACGGATTTGCCTCCGACGGGGAAAATTCCGTCGGTAAGTGCTTTTACCGACGGAATTCCGTCGGGAATGCTGTTTTTTTTGTAGTGTTACTAACTCTAGTTTACTGATTTATATCGATGGTTAATTTCATGTAATCGAATCGATTATTAAATACTTGATATTAACTAAACAAAGAAAGCTAGCATCAAGGGTGCCCGAGATTACTTTATAATGATTAAGCTCTCTGAGTGATTAATTAAATATTTAAAATTTGAATTTTAGTTACGGTGTATTATAAGGATTTTTATTCCCTGTGAAGACAAATCTAAGAGGGCGCTTGGTATAAATTTGGCAATGGGAATGGTAATGGGTTTGATTGAGGGGTTTATGGGTTTGGTGATAACCTAGTGGGGGTGGGTTATGAAATCAAGGGTATCATATCCTTATTTTGATTTCGATTCCCGTATACCAAGCATCATCAATGGGAATGAAATAGATTTCATTCCCATTCCCACCTTCTAAACCTGCTTACCAAGCGCCCCCTAAGAATGCTTACCATTTGAACAGGTCTTCATGAATCATGAGCACTTTCTAATTTAGGGTATGACCAGACCGGTCAATCCTAAAAGTATTTTGTTCGAAGAGCTTGATATCTAGATTATATACAGGATCGACCCTGGAGGAGGGGCAAACTGGGTGATGGCCCTGGGCCCATATTTTAAGGGGGCCCAATTTTTTTTAATATATGTTATATTTAATAGAAATGACATATATTTTCTATTAAATGCAGAAACGTGAAAACTTTTAGGGCAATTCATCACACGCCACATTGTGCCTGCCGCCCTCCTGCGCGTGCACCTCTGCGCCTGTGCCCTGGCGTTTGCGGTTTGCCTCCTGGCTCCTGCGCGTGCACCTCAGCAGTCAGCGCCTGTGCCTGTGAGAACAAGAAGACGACTCAAAGATAAAGTCTTCTTCTTCTCTTCAACGACTATTTTTTTTTGTTGTTATCTCATTAATTTCTTTCCCTTCTCAAGATTTTTTTACCGTTATTTGTCGAGATTCCGAGATGATTTTTTTATATTCACATAGATAATAAATAGTAGTCCATTGAGCTTCAGAGAATTATAATTTTTCATTGACTTGTGAGCTTTGGTTGTCCATTGTCATTGTGAGCAAGGGTTCTAAAATTTTCGTTGGATTTGATCTTTGGAGGAGAATTTTATTCCATATGCAGTTTTCATTTCCGAGCGCATTTGCTAAATTGCTAGACTACTACTCCATCCAAATTTATATTTGAGTCTTCTACAAATTTTGGTAATGATCAGTTCACTTTCATATTTCATATATGCCAATTTTTTCTTTATTTTTGTTTTTTTAAAATAAGTTTCAGAATTATGAAACTTATTTTCCAGTGTTATGCTAAGTATTTCTGTAGGATGGTATATTTCTATAGGGCATGTATGCTAATATGCTAATATTTATATGCTAAGTTTTCAGAATTATGGAACTTATTTTCCACTATAGGGCATGTATGCTAATATGCTAATATTTATATGCTAAGTTTTCAGAATTATGGAACTTATTTTCCACTCTTCTAATATGCTATTTCTGTATGCTAATATGCTATTGTTCTTTTTTTTTTAAATACCATCATTTTACTAATTAGTTTTAATTTGATAATGATTTAATTTTCTTTTAACAGGTGTTGTTTGATGAGGTGGTTAGCTTAACCTAGGACATTTCCATTAATATTGAAAACTATCATATCCCAGATGCTATTATTCCTTTACTAGTGAAATAATTTGAATTTGTGATTTTGTACATTATAATATGTTACCTAAAAAACATCTTTCTGGATGTGAGAAAAGGAAAAAAAGAAAAAAAAATTAGAACAATTGACTGAATCATAAAGAGGTGCTATTAATAAATTCTTTGTTAAAAGTTCTCATGAAAATGCACAAAATTTAACAATGACTGTGGATAATGTAGATGAGTGTAATGAGATTTACAATGCTAATGAAGAATGGAAAAATTTGAGTGAGCATGAAAATGTTTTAAATAGGGTAGATAATGAGAATATTGATATTGATGAAGAATTTATTAACTCGCTTGACATATATGATCCAAGAAATTGGGATAATCTTGATAATAATGCACGTGATATTTTACTTGAAAAAGGGCCTATAAGAGAAATGAATATCATATATCTTTTGGACGATACTTCTAGGCATTTTTCTTGTGCTCATTATTCTAGACATTTAAGTAATGGTGAAATAAGAGACCGAAAGTGGTTGGTTTACAGTAAATATGTGGATAAAGTTTATTGCTTTTGTTGCAAGTTGTTTAAATATGAAAACAATAGAAGTTCATTAGCAAAGGATGGATTTAGAGATTGGAAACATCTTAGTGAATGGCTTAAAGAACATGAAAATACTATTAAACATATAACTAATATGAACACTTGGAATGAATTAAAAATGCGATTAGATAAAAATCTAACAATTGATAAAGACCAGCAACGAGAAATTTTCAAAGAAAAAGAGCGTTGGAGACAAGTTATAACAAGAATATTAGCAATTGTAAAATGTCTTTCTAAACGTTGTTTGGCTTTTCGAGGATCTAATGAAAAACTTTATCAAGACAATAATGGAAATTTTTTAGGGTTGATTAAAATGATTGCTGAATTTGATTATATGATGCAAGATCATATTAGGCGTATTCAAAGTAACGAAATTCATTATCATTACTTGGGTCATAAAATTTAAAATGAGTTGATTTCTATTTTAGCTAATAATGTTAAAAGTGTTATCATTAATAAAATCAAAGAAGCAAAATATTTTTTAATAATTCTTGATTGTACCCCAGATATAAGTCATCAAGAACAAATGACTTTTATAGTACGATGTGTTAATATGTCATGTGATAAAGTGAAAATAGAGGAGTACTTTTTAGAGTTTCTAAAAGTAGATGATACATCTGGTTTAGGACTTTTTAACAAATTACAAAATGTGTTAAAATCACTTGATCTTAGTATTGAAAATATTAGAGGCCAAGGTTATGATAATGGTTCCAATATGAAAGGAAAACACCAAGGAGTTCAAAAGAGGTTATTTGAAATAAATCCAAGAGCGTTGTATATGTCATGTGCTTGTCATAGTCTTAATCTAACTCTTAGTGATATGACACATTCTTGTGTTAAAGCTGTTTCTTTTTTTGGAATAGTGCAACGCTTATATACATTATTTTCAAGTTCTCCTAAAAGATGAAAAATTTTGCTTATTAATGTGAAGGGATTAATCATCAAATCTTTGTCGAATACTCGTTGGGAAAGTCGTATTAAAAGTGTTCAAGCTGTTAGGTTTCAAATTGTGGAAGTGAGAGCAGCTTTACTTGAATTAAGTAATATTTATGATGATGCAAAATCAATAAGTGAAGCTGAAAGTTTAGCTAATTCAATCGAAAATTTTAAATTTTTACTTAGTATGGTCATTTGGTATGATATCTTATTTGCTATAAATATGGTGAGTAAAACATTACAATCGAAATCTGTGCATCGACTCTGCCATGAAACAATTAGAAGGTGTAATCTCATTTTTTGAAAAGTATAGGAATGATGGTTTTGTTGCAAGTTTGACTATTGCTAAGAGTTTTGCATTAGATATGAACATAGAGTCAATGTTTACAACAAAGCATCGTATTTTTAGGAAAAAACAATTTCATGAAAGAGAAGATGATGAAGTTTCACTATCACTAGAAGAGTCCTTTAGAATTGATTATTTTGTTGTTGTTGTGGACATGACAATTGCTTCTTTAGAATGTAGATTCGAGCAAATGAAAACTTTTGAAAATATATTTGATTTTTTATTTGATTCAAAAACATTAAGAAATTTGGATGATGATGAATTGAGAAAATATTGTGTCAATTTAAAATCTATTTTAACTCATGACAACTCATCAGATGTTGAGTTAGATGATTTATTTACTGAATTAAAAATATTAAAAATGACTTTACCAAATATGATAATGTCTACGGTTGATATTCTTGAATTTGTTCAAAGTGTAGATTGTTATCCAAATGTGGCAATTGCTTATAGAATCTTGTTGACTATGCCTATTACAGTAGCATCAGCTGAAAGAAGTTTTTCAAAATTAAAATTATTAAAAATATATATTAGATCGTCAATGTCGCAAGAAAGATTAAATGGATTGGCAATTTTATGTATTGAGAAAGATATTTTGGAAAATCTTGAAACTGATAATATTATAGAAGATTTTGCAAATAAAAAAGCTAGAAGAAGTCATTTTAGATGAATTATATATTATTAAAAATTTATTTGAGACCTCATTTTATTGTTTCGCCTAGGGTCTCTCGAGTCGAAGGACCAGGGCTGATTATATATATATATATAAAACTAGCCTCATGGCACGACGAGTTGGCAAGAGGCACAACAAATTATATACTCAGTGTCGAGGGTTCTATTATCTAGCAGAGCACTTTAGGACGCCAGTGATGCTAAAAACCATGATATATTGGGTCGTCGGGCTACTGGCAAACTTGTGTCGTAGATTATTTGGTGAGCAGAATGTGGAGTCAAACCATCTATCTTTGGATTAATCAAATTATAAGATTTAGATATCTAGTATAAAATAATAATAATAATAATAAAAGCTAGCTCCATGCAAATAGGACACAGGGGCTAAAAAAGAAAGCTAGTCACGTATTATCCCGGGATTGGTACAGTGGTAGGAGACAATATGTATTTTTCAAATAATCATGGTTCAATTCCCACACGAGTCATATATCTATGGTAATTAAATTACTGATGAAGCCAGGGGCGGATTTACATGGGGATCTGGGAGGGCCACGGCCCCCCCCCCCCTAATTTTTAATAATATTATTTTTAATAGAAATTTTTATTTTTTTAGTATAGTAATTTTTATTTTCTTAGTATATATATAATTTGACTCTTTTATAAGTCTATATTTGTAGTGGGCTTAATGATAAGTCTAATTTTTATTTTAGTATACATCTAGGGTTCAAATCCCTTGGATGATTAAATTTTTTAAAAACTATTTTTTTATTTTTCAAATTTTAACTCAATATACATTATCTTTGAAAGATTAGAGAAGATATTATTATAATAATTATTTTCTTGATTATTATTATAATAATTATTTACATTGGCCCCCTCGAACTTATAATCCTAGATCCGCCACTGGATGAAGCTAAGGTACTAGGTCAAGAGATATCATGCTTCTTGAATTTACTTGTAGACAGAATATGGGGGATTAATGGGGTTGTAAGATTTGAATACATGGTGTTCCGGAAGGAATCGACGTCGACGGCCAATCACCAGGGTTCAGCCCACGCGGACGCGAACGCGAACACTGGCGCTAGAGGAAGAGCTCACACCCTGCGAGATTAACACAAGCGTTAGGGGAACACGCCGGAGATTGTCCGACCAAGCCCACTCTGACGCTCAAGTCAGTGTCTTGATCCAGGAGATGAAAAGAAGGCAAAAAAGGTATGCATGAAGTAGAGAGAGCGTCCCCCTCTTTACCGGAGGGGTTGGAGTACCTTTTATACCTGAGGCGGCGGTCATACGTATCTCCACGATCTTCGTCATGTCCCCCCCCCCCCCCATCTTCGGTTGCTGGATAGCCCTCGTGACAACCATCATAGCCATTAAATCTAGGTCGTTGTAAGGATGAAGGTGTTAATGACCATGGATTATGGGTCATGATCATCCCGTAGTTATTGGTGATCATTATCCATGGATCCACAGATAGGGGGGTCGTTACTTGAGGTCGAGTGCTTCTTGGGCTTCGCTGCCCCGAGGTGATCTCGGGGGCCTGACCTCCCGAGGTGATCTCAGGTGTGTACCCTCCTGGGCTAATTTCACGTGTATGCATGGCCCGAGGTAGCCTCGAGAATACTCCTTCCCGAGGGGGTCTCGGGAATCCGAGAGAGAGAGGGGGGGGGAGTCGTCCCGACTCGGTACGTAGCTTCTTCTATCCATGTGTCAGCCATGGGGTGCTCAACCCCATCACAAGTCCCCTCCTTCAAGTTTAATCGAAGGAAGTATTGCTGACTGATTATACTAGTGGTGTAACGAATAAGCTATGTTATGGTGGGTCCATATATATTTCTTACTAGTTCACTGGTGGCCTGCCTGGTCCGAGGAATCAGACCATACATCCTTGGACCCCAGGCAGCTCTTCTAATGTGTCATGTATCTCCAAGGGTTTCGAGACATATACCCACGGTAAAATACCATAGGTAAAAGCATGAAAACGCACCATGGGTATAGACCTCAAAAACCTATACCCACGGATATCTATTTCCATTATTTTTACTATGTCTTTAGCCACAATTATTTTGACGTCAGTATAACATATAGTGACGGTACCCATTACTGTAGGAAAATACCTTGACTTATACCTATGGATTTCATTGTATCACTATATGTTTTAGTGACAGAACTAAAAACGATCACAAATAATCACCAGTTAATTACTCACGAAAACAATTCTATCACTATATACTTTAGGGCAAAAGTCTTTTTTCTAATTTATAGTGATATGATTTTTTCTATAGGTATAGATTATAGTCATACTTTTGTTAAATTTAACTCTTCTGTAAGTATAACTTATAATAATTTTTTTATAGGTACAAAAAATTAAAATTAAAAATTTAATTTATATATTTAAAATTATATATATAAGAATAACAATCGCATTAAAAAAAACTCCAATTATATTAAAATCAAAACAAGTCAAAGTAATATGTATCAATATTACAAACAAATGGAATCATAAAAATCTAAAGAAATACATATTATGCTCCCATAAAATAAAATATATGATGCATAAAAAATATAATTCCAAAACATAATAGACATGAATCATCAACAATTAACAAAGATAAGCACATTTGCTTCTTAGTTATCACCTGTAAATTATATTAGAATGAAGCATTAATTAATGTATGTATTTAATAAAATTAACATCAATCTTAATTAAAATCTTAATAAAGAAAGATACTGATTGTAAATTGTAGTAAAGGGTAACCTAAACTAGTAACTCAGCAATATTATCATATGACAGAATCACATACATTTAATAGTTGAATCTTCTACAATCAAAAAGGATATCAAAAAGGATAATGATATGCTCAATGAAAAATCTCAAGGAAAAACTTAGTGAATGACGCGATATTTTATATGCAGCGATATCCGACGGGTTCACCGTGTCCTCTTGGGTATAGTTTGATTCGGGGCGGCGGCCAAAGACTGCCGATGATGTCCAAGTAATAATCGAACATATGCATATAAATGTCACGTCATTTACTGAATGTTTCATTAAAATTTTTCATTGAGTGTATCATAGGTGTTTCAAAAAAAATCCAGAAATGAATCCTGTAGAAGATATCTACAATACGGTTGACAACTGCCCTGAAACTAGAAATTATTAATGTGACCATGATTTTGGTTTTTGTGCTAGGCTAGAGAAATTGCCCAATCTAAACAATTATCACCATCTAACAACTGGAACCAATCAACCAACTTGATATACACTATGAGATAAGAAAACATACCCACACTTAAATTTAATATCACCATTTACCAACTAAAATTGGTCAACAAAATTGAACTTAACACTACAAGAGGACACAAAATACACACCCAAGCAACTTGAATTTAACATATGAGAGGAGACAAAACAAACACATATGCACATAGAGAGATACATGAGCATTGAATATTTTACTGAGGAAACAAGAAGGAAAAAGAAGATTTTACCAGCGATAGAGAAAGATAATAACATATCCAACCTTACAAAGTACCTACAACACATCATATGACTTGTTCATCTCGAATTAAAAGCTAACAACTATAGACAATTTGATAGGAAAAAAAATCATACTCATTGTATGTATTTAATAAAATTAATATCAATCTTAATGAAAATTAATCAAATTTAATACATACTATATTTATGATCTTCATCATTTAAATTTTAAGATCTTGAATTGCTTTGGTCATTTGACTAATTACTTGAAGCATCCGTAATCTATAAAAAAAATGCAAATTTTAAATATGTATGGTAGGAATAAAACAGTATATGGCACAAAGGCATTAATATTTTACTTAGTATGCCTAAGATAATATGAAGTCTCATACACTTTAGATCATGTATTGTAGTTGCATCATGAAATCCCGTTTAGCATATCACGGCAAACAAAATGGCCTTTGAATATCAACCCAAGCTTTACTGTGGATGAAGATATTTTCAAGAAAACAAGAAGAATTCAATGAAAATCTAACATGACAAGATCACAATATACAAGGTTAAAGGTCATATAATTGAAGAAATTCTACCATCTACTCCATCACAACTATCCGATCATTCAAATCCTACTCAATAACCGAGTCATTCATCTTTGATAATATGTAAGAATAGAATATTTCAATGAGATATAGGTCTTAGCATACCTGTTCAGCTGTAAGTTGTAAGATATTTTGCACATGAGGGCTTTTGAGTAGAGTCCAAGAGTAAAGTCATGAGGGCTTAGGCCTAAAGTGGACAATATTATGATATTATGAAAGCCCCAACTATCAGAATAAGAGAAGTAGAGAGAGAGAAGAGAGGTAGAGAGAGAAGAGGTAACAAAATAATTTTCTTGATTAATTGAAAAAACTTATCCATGAGATATACAATTTATAAATGCCTTACGATGCTTAGTCAAATTAAAAATTAATAAGGAATCTATTAATTAACATATTCATAAAGAAACTGTCAATTAACAGATTAATAAGGAAAATATCTAATAATATTTGACACTGTCAAATATTATATTTATTCTCTTTTACTCCCCGACAAACTTAATGGGAGATCTTTGACATTGAGTTTGCATGATAATTTGATAAAACGTTGTCTGGATAATGGCTTGGTAAAGATATCAGCAATTTGATATTCTGCAGAGATATAAGAAACAGATAATTGTTTGTTTGCCACCCACTCTTGAACAAAATGAAAATCAATTTCAACATGTTTTGTAAGAGCATGAAATATTGGATTCGATGTAAGATATGTTGCTCTAATATTATCACACCAAATTTTTGGTGCAATATGCGATGCAAGATGAAGTTCCGAAAGAAGGGATTGAAGCCAAATAATTTCTGACGTTGCATTGGCTATAGCCTTATATTCAGCTTCAGTGCTTGAATGAGATACCGTAGGTTGCTTTTTCGAATTCCAAGAGATAAGATTTCGTCCAAGAAATACTGCATATCCACTAGTAGAGCGTCTATCTTCAGGAGAACTCACCCAATCCGCATCGCTATAGGCATATAAATCTCGAGATGATTGCCGATATAAAAGAAGACCATGTAGAATAGTGCCTTTGAGACAACGAAGTATTCTTTTCACACCTTCCCAATTTTGTTCAGTGGGTGTATGCATGAACTGACAAGCACGATTTACTGCAAATGTAATATCAGGGCGGGTGATAGTAACATACTGTAAAACTCCAATAATACTTCGATAGACCTGGGGATCATCCATCACCGAAGAGGAAGAAGGTGTAGAGACAATATTTGGAGCAATTGGTGTAGAAACCGGACATGCTCCATCCATTTTAGCTCGTTGAAGAAGCCCAGTAATATATGTTGGAAATGGATGGCTAGAGAGGGGGGTGAATATAGCCAGACACAATTTCTTGCTCTTGGATACTTCTGTGTGATCAGATTAGTAGCAGCGGAAACAAAAACACAGAAGCAGAAATAAAGAACAACAAGCAAAACACAAAGGGAAGCAAACCAACGCTAACACCTCGATATACAAGGTTCGGGGATAACTTGCCCCTACTCCTTGGCGTGCCCGTGAGGTGGGCGATCCCTTGATCGTCGGCAAATCAAGCCCCGGTGAACTCCGGATAGTAGCAACCTCCTACTCGGTGGAGAAACCTCTCCACAAGTGATCTCAAAAAGATACAAGTTAAGCACAGAGACACTCGAGAAGACAAGCTCACAATGATGTAACAAGATCGCTCAAGCACAAAGCAACAGAGAGCACGAACACAGCCCAGCCAAACTTCCCAAGTTTCTGTCTTGTTCACCTCCGCTCCTCTGCATCCAGCTTTGTCTCTTAAGCTCCGGCTCAACGTCGCCAGCTCCATCAGCACCACTGACTCACACCCTGACCCACTGACCTCTCTGAGCACTCAGTCCACTGGACACTCCTCCAGCTGAGCCTCCGTCAGTTGCCAGTCGCGCCTCCGTCAGTTGCCAGTTGCGCCAGACGCCGTTAAGACCTGAAAACACAATAGATCCAAACCTGCTCCAAGGAAAGCCTCCTATTGACCCTCCTTGAGTGTTTGAATCACCTGCTATCACCTGCACACTCCAACAGAGGCTTAGCAATGCATATCAAAAAGAAATCAGCAAGTAGCAGAGAATCGGATACGATCAGACGCTCTGACCGCGTCTGACAGTGCAATTTGAATTAAAGTAATCGGTCACCGGACCGATCCAGGGCTTGTGGGTCGGTCACCAGACCGATCCACAGCTTCGCTGGGATTCCCAGATCTCGCGGTTATACACGCCTGATCGGTCACCCGACCGATCAGAGTGAAGCCTGATCGGTCACCAGACCGATCAGAGTGAAGCCTGATCGGTCACCAGACCGATCAGGATAGATGAACAGTGATTTTTTAATCAGATCCAAACTCCCTGATCGGTCACTGGACCGATCCAGGGTCTGATCTACAAGGGAACTCACTCACCGTCTGCTCCCTGATCGGTCACCAGACCGATCAGGAGCAAGCCAGCAAGGAAGCAGCCTGCTCCCTGATCGGTCACCGGTCCGATCAGGAGCCACACAGTAGATTCCCAATCTCACTGTGCGCTCCCTGATCGGTCCCCAGTTCGGTCAGACATCGCTGGATCGGTCACCAGACCGATCCACGAAGGAGCAGCGTGCCAATGTCCCTGATCGGTCACAAGACCGATCCAGAGATACAACCCTAGCCCTCCAAGCTAGGAATTCATCCACCTTAGCCCTCCAAGCTAAGGATTTTTCCATCTAACTCTCCAAGTTGGGAATTTGCACCTAACCCTCCAAGTTAGGACTTTTCACCTAGCCCTCCAGGCTAGGACTTTTCACCTAGCCCTCCAAGCTAGGACTTTTCACCCAACCATTCCGAGTTAGAACATCACCCAACCTAGCCCTCCAAGCTAGGCACCTGACCC
Source organism: Boesenbergia rotunda (assembly GCA_024364735.1). Taxonomy (NCBI): domain Eukaryota; kingdom Viridiplantae; phylum Streptophyta; class Magnoliopsida; order Zingiberales; family Zingiberaceae; genus Boesenbergia; species Boesenbergia rotunda. The sequence goes on along the minus strand of JAGFNQ010005431.1, from coordinate 315,512 downwards.
TCCAAGCCAGGACTTTTTCACCTAATTCTCCAAGATGGGAATTTGCACCTAACCCTCCAAGTTAGGACTTTTCACCTAGCCCTCCAAGCTAGGACTTTTCACCCAACCCTTCCGAATTAGGACTTTTCCAACACCTGGCTTCACTCACCAGGACCCGGCTTCACTCACCGGGATTTCCAACACCTGGCATTACTCACCAGGACCCGGCTTCACTCACCGGGATTTCCAACACCTGGCTTCACTCACCAGGACCCGACTTCACTCATCGGGATTTTCATCACCTGGCTTCACTCACCAGGACCCGGCTTCACTCACCGGGATTTCCAATCACCTGGCTTCACACACCAGGACCCGGCTTCACTCACCGGGATTTCCATCACCTGGCTTCACTCACCAGGACCCGGCTTCACTCACCGAGATTTCCATTACCTGGCTTCACTCACCGGGATTTCATGCCCAGTCCCCGACCAGGACTTTAACCCAAATTCGCTCAACCAAACTTAAATCATTGTCAAACACCAAAACAACAACCGGGCCAGACTGCATCAACAATCTCTCCCTTTTTGTTGTTTGACAACCCGATTTAAGTTTAGGTATCAATCAATTGAAATCCATTCAATTCTCATAAGGAAATCATGATCCTCCCCCTATAATAACCATAAACTTAATCAACCATTCTCTCCCCCTTTGTCAAACATCGAAAAGGATATGGTTATTAAGTTTGAACACAACTCCCCCTCAATCAAGGGTCTTCCCAAAAAATAATCAAAGGATAATTTCTGAATTGCATATGAGAGGCATATACCATAAATGTATCATGGCAACAATGTATATGCATCATACGACAACATTTATCGCAGTTCCATCAGACTAATGATCAATACAGAAAAATTTCTGATTTATCTATGAACGATCAATTTTCAGAAAAATTTCTGTAATTCTGATTCGTTCAAGATCGGACTGCAAGGTGACCACAGCCTTAGCATCCGCTTCTCCCTTTTTGATTTGCGGAGCTGACCACATAGAGAAGTCTAGCTCTTTTCCTTCACCATCTCTTGGAAGGATGAAGCCCTCCTTCACGGCAAACCACAAACTGATGTTGGTCTTGAGATAGAACTCCATCCTTGATCTCCAATATGGAAAATCTGTGTCGTCAAAGAATGGAGGTCGGTTTGTGCTATAGCCTTCTCCTCCTACAGCCATCTTGTTGTAAGCTCTCGGATGTTAAGCCGCTTGAACAGAGCCCCAAGCTCTGATACTACTTGTTGGAAACGGATGGCTAGAGAGGGGGGGTGAATATAGCCAAACACAATTTCTTGCTCTTTGATACTTCTGCGTGATCAGATTAGTAGCAGCGGAAACAAAAACACAGAAGCAGAAATAAAGAACAGCAAGCAAAACACAAAGGGAAGCAAACCGACGCTAACACCTCGATATACAAGGTTCGGGGATAACTTGCCCCTACTCCTTGGCGTGCCCGTGAGGTGGGCGATCCCTTGATCATCAGCAGATCAAGCCCCGGTGAACTCCGGATAGTAGCAGCCTCCTTCTCGGTGGAGAAACCTCTCCACAAGTGATCTCAAGAAGATACAAGTTAAGCACAGAGACACTCGAGAAGACAAGCTCACAATGATGTAACAAGATCGCTCAAGCACAAAGCAACAGAGAGCACGAACACAGCCCAGCCAAACTTCCCAAGTTTCTATCTTGTTCACCTCCGCTCCTCTGCATCCAGCTTTGTCTCTTAAGCTCCGGCTCAACATCGCCAGCTCCATCAGCACCACTGACTCACACCCTGACCCACTGACCTCTCTGAGCACTCAGTCCACTGGACACTCCTCCAGCTGAGCCTCCGTCAGTTGCCAGCCACGCCTCCGTCAGTTGCCAGTTGCGCCAGACGCCGTTGAGACCTGAAAACACAATAGATCCAAACCTGCTCCAAGGAAAGCCTCCCATTGACCCTCCTTGAGTGTTTGAATCACCTGCTATCACCTGCACACTCCAACAGAGGCTTAGCAATGCATATCAAAAAGAAATCAGCAAGTAGCAGAGAATCGGATACGATCAGACGCTCTGACCGCGTCTGACAGTGCAATTTGAATTAAAGTGATCGGTCACCGAAACGATCCAGGGCTTGTGGGTCGGTCACCAGACCGATCCACAACTTCGCTGGGATTCCCAGATCTCGCGGCTATACACGCCTGATCGGTCACCCGACCGATCAGAGTGAAGCCTGATCGGTCACCAGACCGATCAGAGTGAAGCCTGATCGGTCACCAGACCGATCAGGATAGATGAACAGTGATTTTTTAATCAGATCCAAACTCCCTGATCGGTCACCGGACCGATCCAGGGTCTGATCTACAAGGGAACTCACTCACCGTCTACTCCCTGATCGGTCACCAGACCAATCAGGAGCAAGCCAGCAAGGAAGCAGCCTACTCCCTGATCGGTCACCAGTCCGATCAGGAGCCACACAGTAGATTCCCAATCTCACTGTGCGCTCCCTGATCGGTCCCCAGTCCGGTCAGACATCGCTGGATCGGTCACCAGACCGATCCACGAAGGAGCAGCGTGCCAATGTCCCTGATCGGTCACCAGACCGATCCAGAGACTCAATCCTAGCCCTCCAAGCAAGGAATTCATCCACCTTAGCCCTCCAAGCTAAGGATTTTTTCATCTAACTCTCCAAGTTGGGAATTTGCACCTAACCCTCCAAGTTAGGACTTTTCACCTAGCCCTCCAAGCTAGGACTTTTCACCTAACCCTCCAAGCTAGGACTTTTCACCCAACCCTTTCGAGTTAGAACATCACCCAACCTAGCCCTCCAAGCTAGGCACCTGACCCTCCAAGCCAGGACTTTTTCACCTAATTCTCCAGGATGGGAATTTGCACCTAACCCTCGAAGTTAGGACTTTTCACCTAGCCCTCCAAGCTAGGACTTTTCACCCAACCCTTCCGAATTAGGACTTTTCCAACACCTGGCTTCACTCACCAGGACCCGGCTTCACTCACCGGGATTTCCAATCACCTGGCTTCACTCACCAGGACCCGGCTTCACTCACCGGGATTTCCATTACCTGGCTTCACTCACCAGGATTTCATGCCCAGTCCCCGACCAGGACTTTAACCCTAATTCGCTCAACCAAACTTAAATCATTGTCAAACACCAAAATAACAACCAGGCCAGACTGCATCAACAATCTCCCCCTTTTTGTTGTTTGACAACCCGATTTAAGTTTAGGTATCAATCAATTGAAATCTATTCAATTCTCATAAGGAAATCATGATCCTCCCCCTATAATAACCATAAACTTAATCAACCATTTTCTCCGCCTTTGTCAAACATCGAAAAGGGTATGGTTATTAAGTTTGAACACAACTCCTCCTCAATCAAGGGTCTCCTCAAAAAATAATCAAAGGATAATTTCTGAATTGCATATGAGAGGCATATACCATAAATGTATCATGACAACAATGTATATGCATCATACGACAACATTTATCACAGTTCCATCAGACTGATGATCAATACAGAAAAATTTCTGATTTATCTATGAACGATCAATTTTCAAAAAAATTTCTGTAATTCTGATTCGTTCAAGATCGGACTGCATTAACACTTGGACTTCCATGCGAAGACATATACAGAAGTATATCATGGTCAAATACGTATATGCTTCATAGGATGAGTAAGGAATGCAACTGTATCTGAAAAATAGTCCTGATTGGTCTCCATGACCAACCAGGTCTGTTGATTACGTGATATAGAAGTATTTCTTATTAGTCTGGGGAGCGATCAAATTTCAGAAAAATTCCTGAACTCTGATACGTTCCTGATCAGACTGCATTAACAATTTGCATTCCATAACAGGGGTGTAGACTCTATTACTATTCGACATTTCAGAAACATTTCTGAAACACGACATCAAAAACAAGAGTCATGACTCAACAAACCCTTTTTTATGAATTTGAACATTCCAACATAGGTTTGTGTCAAATCAATATTAGATTTATTTCAAGTATGTTTTGTTCCAAGTATGATTAGACAAACCGCATTTTAACATTTGATGTTTCAGAACAATTTCTGAGAATCAAAGGTCTTAAACATTCCTTAGAAATGAGTTTGCATTCACTTAGTACCAGGTTTGTACCAATGAATGATCAGGTCATGTTCTTGGAATAATCAGGTTTGTATCATATTTGTGTGTATCAGTATGATCAAGTAATCTGATACAACTTGATGAAATGGGATCGGACTGAGAAGTAGTCTGATACCTCTGATCAGCATTGATCTGCTCGGTCACCGGACCGATCAGAACGGTGCCTGATCGATCACCAGACCGATCAGGGTGGATTCAAAAGTCTGATTTGTTTGTTCCGGTCAGATTTCAGAATTCAGACTCGAACTTTCAGAAACCAAAAGACAGGTTCGTATCAAAACATGATTTTGGTCCTAAAATCTAAGTTTGATCATTCAAAATAGATTTGTATCAAATTAACATTAAGTTTATATCAAACTCAATGTATGATCAAGTTTGCTCAAAATATTTTTTTTCAATTCCATAATCCCTAAATTTGTCTATCAGGTTTCAAGCATTCCTAAACCCCAATTCAATTAGATTTGATCCACTTGATTCTAAGGGTTCCCTTAATCAAAATATATATCATGGTTTGTGTAAGAGCATGATAGTATTTTCAAAGCATGAACTTGAGTATCGAAACATGTTTGTATCAAAGCATGATCATATCAAGAAACCTTAGTTTGATACAAGGGAATCACTAGGTCATAGAAGGTTAAACAGTGAATTTTAAAACTCATGGTGATACCTTGTGAGATTTTTATAATGATCAGCCCAAACTATATGTTCATCTTGTTCTTAAACATGCATTCATGTGTTATAACACATACAAGATACTCATGGCATACTTGGGCTTGAGATAAGACATTTCATAAACCATAACTTACATGAAAACACAAATTGCAGTAAAACATAAATTGCTACAAGAAAACCAATTATTCTAAGCAATTCATGGCAAGAGCAACTTATGTGTGAATCTAAACCCTTCATGCAATATATAAAAACAATTTCCAAGGCTTGTTAACTTATTTTGAATCTAGTGTAACCTTAGCCTTGGTTTGGAGCACCACTTATCAACAACCTATGTTGATAGATGCTCCCCCTCAAACAATGCTTATACAATTCGGAATATGGAGGTTTTAGGTACCCAAATTTTGGGACCTAATGCATCAACAATGAGGGACTTAGGCACCCATGCCTTAATCAATTTCTTTCTAACCTTTTGAACCCTAGAATCATTTGATGATCTAAATTGGGTTCTTGACATTAATGATACAAAAGTTGGTTCCTTAGGTCGGTAACCCATACCGGCCTTATTGTAAACCGCGCTTTGGGAATTGAGTATCATGTCTAAGGTTTTGGAGCTAGATGAGAATTTCACAAGAACATTCTTGAGATTTTCAACTTCGCTCTTTAAGTCCTTATTGTCATTCTCAAGGGTCTTAACATGCAAGTCATCAATTACCTCATCCTTAGAGGTTTTTAAATGTTCTACTTCCAATTTCAAAGATTTAACTTTAGCCTTAGATTTTTTAAGCATCTTAGTTAGACATGCGATGGCTCGATAGCACTTATCTAACTCGGGAGAAATTACCTCTTCATCATCCAAAGATGATGAAGGCGCGGTTGAGGAGCTTGATTCGTCATCACTCTTCTCCTTTGAATCTTCTAAGGCCACTAGAGCCACATGACTGTGGCTTTCCTCCTCCTCCTTTTCAATCTTCTTCTTCCTTTTGTTTCCTGTCACACAAGCAAACCCTTTCTCTTTGGGGCCTTGGTTAGAGATCTCATGTAATTCCATTTCACAAAATAGATCCTCTAACTTAACAAGAGATAAATCCTTAGAAACCTTGTAAGCATCCACCATGGATGACCACAAAGTACTCCTAGGGAAGGCTTTGAGTACATACCTCACTAGGTCTCTATTTTCTACCTTTTCATTTATGGAGTGGAGACCATTCAACACTTCTTTAACCCGTCCATGGAGTTCACTTACCTTTTCATTTTCTCCCATGGTGAGGTTTTGGAGTTGGCTGTGAAGCAAATCCTTCTTGGCTCTCCGGGTGTCTTGAGTTCCCTCATGGAGCTCAAAGATTTTGTTCCATAGGTCCTTTGCACTTGTAAAGGGACCAACTTTGATGAGTTGGTCCTTAGTTATTCCACATTGCAAGGTGACCACAGCCTTAGCATCCGCTTCTCCCTTTTTGATTTGCTGAGCTGACCACATAGAGAAGTCTAGCTCTTTTCCTTCACCATCTCTTGGAAGGATGAAGCCCTCCTTCACGGCAAACCACAAACTGATGTTGGTCTTGAGATAGAACTCCATCCTTGATCTCCAATATGGAAAATCTGTGTCGTCAAAGAATGGAGGTCGGTTTGTGCTATAGCCTTCTCCTCCTACAGCCATCTTGTTGTAAGCTCTCGGATGTTAAGCCGCTTGAACAGAGCCCCAAGCTCTTCTGCGTGATCAGATTAGTAGCAGCGGAAACAAAAACACAGAAGAAGAAATAAAGAACAGCAAGCAAAACACAAAGGGAAGCAAACCGACGCTAACACCTCGATATACAAGGTTCGGGGATAACTTGCCCCTACTCCTTGGCGTGCCCGTGAGGTGGGCGATCCCTTGATCATCAGCAGATCAAGCCCCGGTGAACTCCGGATAGTAGCAGCCTCCTTCTCGGTGGAGAAACCTCTCCACAAGTGATCTCAAGAAGATACAAGTTAAGCACAGAGACACTCGAGAAGACAAGCTCACAATGATGTAACAAGATCGCTCAAGCACAAAGCAACAGAGAGCACGAACACAGCCCAGCCAAACTTCCCAAGTTTCTGTCTTGTTCACCTCCGCTCCTCTGCATCCAGCTTTGTCTCTTAAGCTCCGGCTCAACGTCGCCAGCTCCATCAGCACTACTGACTCACACCCTGACCCACTGACCTCTCTGAGCACTCAGTCCACTGGACACTCCTCCAGCTGAGCCTCCGTCAGTTGCCAGCCACGCCTCCGTCAGTTGCCAGTTGCGCCAGACGCCGTTGAGACCTGAAAACACAATAGATCCAAACCTGCTCCAAGGAAAGCCTCCCATTGACCCTCCTTGAGTGTTTGAATCACCTGCTATCACCTGCACACTCCAACAGAGGCTTAGCAATGCATATCAAAAGGAAATCAGCAAGTAGCAGAGAATTGGATACGATCAGACGCTCTGACCGCGTCTGACAGTGCAATTTGAATTAAAGTGATCGGTCACCGGAACAATCCAGGGCTTGTGGGTCGGTCACCAGACCGATCCACATCTTCGCTGGGATTCCCAGATCTCGCGGCTATACACGCCTGATCGGTCACCCGACCGATCAGAGTGAAGCCTGATCGGTCACCAGACCGATCAGAGTGAAGCCTGATCGGTCACCAGACCGATCAGGATAGATGAACAGTGATTTTTTAATCAGATCCAAACTCCCTGATCGGTCACCGGACCGATCCAGGGTCTGATCTACAAGGGAACTCACTCACTGTCTGCTCCCTGATCGGTCACCAGACCAATCAGGAGCAAGCCAGCAAGGAAGCAGCCTGCTCCCTGATCGGTCACCGGTCCGATCAGGAGCCACATAGTAGATTCCCAATCTCACTGTGCGCTCCCTGATCGGTCTCCAGTCCGGTCAGACATCGCTGGATCGGTCACCAGACCGATCCACGAAGGAGCAGCGTGCCAATGTCCCTGATCGGTCACCAGACTAATCCAGAGACTCAATCCTAGCCCTCCAAGCAAGGAATTCATCCACCTTAGCCCTCCAAGCTAAGGATTTTTCCATCTAACTCTCCAAGTTGAGAATTTGCACCTAACCCTCCAAGTTAGGACTTTTCACCTAGCCCTCCAAGCTAGGACTTTTCACCTAGCCCTCCAAGCTAGGACTTTTCACCCAACCCTTCCGAGTTAGAACATCACCCAACCTAGCCCTCCAAGCTAGGCACCTGACCCTCCAAGCCAGGACTTTTTCACCTAATTCTCCAGGATGGGAATTTGCACCTAACCCTCGAAGTTAGGACTTTTCACCTAGCCCTCCAAGCTAGGACTTTTCACCCAACCCTTCCGAATTAGGACTTTTCCAACACCTGGCTTCACTCACCAGGACCCGGCTTCACTCACCGGGATTTCCAACACCTGGCTTTACTCACCAGGACCCGGCTTCGCTTTACTCACCAGGACCCGGCTTCACTCACCGGGATTTCCAACACCTGGCTTCACTCACCAGGACCCGACTTCACTCACCGGGATTTCCATCACCTGGCTTCACTCACCAGGACCCGGCTTCACTCACCGGGATTTCCAATCACCTGGCTTCACTCACCAGGACCCTCACCAGGACCCGGCTTCACTCACCGGGATTTCCAACACCTGGCTTCACTCACCAGGACCCGACTTCACTCACCGGGATTTCCATCACCTGGCTTCACTCACCAGGACCCGGCTTCACTCACCGGGATTTCCAATCACCTGGCTTCACTCACCAGGACCCGGCTTCACTCACCAGGATTTCCATCACCTGGCTTCACTCACCAGGACCCGGCTTCACTCACCGGGATTTCCATTACCTGGCTTTACTCACCGGGATTTCATGCCCAGTCCCCGACCAGGACTTTAACCCAAATTCGCTCAACCAAACTTAAATCATTATCAAACACCAAAACAACAACCGGGCCAGACTGCATCAACAATATATTTGCTCTGAGAGAGGATATAACCTTCATCATGTGGAATGAGTTCAATACCAAGAAAAAAACAAGCATTTCCTAAATCTCGAATAGGAAATTCTTTATTGAGAAAACTTAATAAATTTGTGATGCCCTTTTGATCATTGCCAGTTAATAGAATATCATCAACATAAATATGAAAAAATATCATAGATTCATCATTATGCCTATAGAATAGAGAGGAGTCAGTTTTTGATACAAAAAATCCTTGAGCCTGTAACCATTTAAATAATCGATGAAACCATGCACGAGGAGCTTGCCGAAGACCATATAAAGATTTCTTGAGATGGCAAACATGAGATGGAAATTGTGGATGAACAAACCCAGGTGGTTGCTCCATAAATACCGTTTCCTTAAGAATACCATGAAGAAATCACTACAACAAAATTGACTTTCCGCAGCGCACAATTATTCTATTCGCAGCGCACATCGCATGCTGCACAACTCCAAGCTGTTAAAAGTCAAGACAAATCGACAGCAAGTGATCGCGTGCTGCAGATAATAACATTCGTAGCGCGCGACTGCACGCTGCGGATAATAGCATTAGCAGCGTGCGGCCGCGCGCTGCGGATAATACCATTCACAGCGCACAATCGCACACTACGAATAGCATATAAAAATTAAAAAAAAAATAAATATCGCACATACAATTATCTACACCATACAATTATCAATACTATTTATTTAAAATATATAATCAAAATTTAAACATTATCACAGTTCATATAATATTTAAAATAGAAATAAAAGATTACAAAATATAATCTAAATGAGAATATTTATTTGTATTCATCTAGTAATTATTTTATAAAGCTCACAAATCTAAATGAGAATTATCAATACTATTTATTTAAAATATATAATCGAAATTTAAACATTATCACAGTTCATATAATATTTAAAATAGAAATAAAAGATTACAAAATATAATCTAAATGAGAATATTTATTTTTATTCATCTAATAATTATTTTATAAAGCTCACAAATCTTTATAAATCAACTCTAAATATTTTACAAAAAAAATATGAATTACTAATCATCAAAGAAATATACCAAAGACAATACAATATAATCTAGAAGATCCTTTGAAGAATTAGAAGGGCCTTATTGCAGACATCCTCACTCCTTCATGAAGCTTTTGCAACAATATCTTTCCATAGATTAGTATGAACTAAGGAGGAGCCTAAGGTCCTCGAATTGAAAGAAGATAGATATGATCGTAGAGCTTTATCTCCAGGAATTGTGCCAAGTCTTCAAGAACTATCTCCAAGAACTATCTTTCTTGAGGAACTATCTCCAACGCTTGATCATAGAGCCATGTCTTCAGGAACTATCTCCAAGAACTGACCTAGAGATAATCATGTTGACAAGTTATGCAATATATCAGTTTTCGAAAACAAGATATATTTGGTAACATTATCTGTGTTAGCATCAAGCGGTGTAAGTCCTAACATGTGATATGTAATATTAACTATATGATATTTTATCAAAAATAAGCAAAAACAATCATACTTTTCATTTGCATATTACTTACAATGGGAAACACAAGTACCTACCAATTTACTGTCCTTGAGCAAGGCAAACAAAAATCTAATATACCTTCCTATGCATTAGACAGCAAATTCAAGGTCTTCCTTTATCTTGCAAGATATTGCATAGCTTTCAATGGTTCGAAAATCTTCCGAACTTAGCTGCAAGAAAACCAAATCAATAGTATATATAACTAAATTGGTTATAGCTTACATATGTTGCATGGCAAAGCCAAATATCTGTGAATAGATAAAACAAATACATTCCAACAAAAATTGACTTAATTCTATTAAATTCCTTAGTCCTTCAAAACTAAATCACCATTACTTTTATATACTAACAAAAGTTAACTCCAGTCTTTTCTACAATCTATTAGCAAGCATACATATTGAAGATAATAATTTCGTGTATGATATTTATACCAAACATTATCTGTGTTAGATCAAGCGGTGTAAGTCCTAACATGTGATATGTAATATTAACTATCTGATATTTTATCAAAAATAAGCAAAAACAATCATACTTTTCATTTGCTTATTACTTACAATGGGGAACACAAGTACCTATCAATTTACTGTCCTTGAGCAAGGCAAACAAAAATCTAATATACCTTCCTATGCATTAGACAGCAAATTCAAGGTCTTCCTTTATCTTGCAAGATATTGCATAGCTTTCAATGGTTCAAAAATCTTCCGAACTTAGCTGCAAGAAAACCAAATCAATAGTATATATAACTAAATTGGTTTTAGCTTACATATGTTGCATGGAAAAGCCAAATATCTGTGAATAGATAAAACAAATACACTCCAACAATAGATTGACTTGATTCTATTAAATTCATTAGTCCTTCAAAACTAAAGGAAGGTTTCCAATTACATCTATGGCAGAAGAAGACTACACCAAATCAGGATTGGGTTTGAAAAGAAATACTCACATTCTAATCGAAATCAGACCCGCCCATTCCAGAACAAACAAGATCATCAGACTAGATTCATAGAAACTGCCAGAAAAACTATATAGATTAAATCAAACCATCCTTACCTGTGTTGACATGCACGCAGGACTCCTCCCCTCTTCTCTGTTCTGAGCTGGGGCGACCGGAGAAGCTACGGTCAAACCGCAATCCTCCCTCGATCAGAGTAGAGAGGGGTGCTGTGATGGCCAGAGTGACGGTCGACGATCGGTGCTCGCGTGAAGAGGGATCGCGATGGAGAAGGTTGCACCGCAACTTTAGCTTGCGCGAGGGATGCGGGAGGTCGGCACTGCTTGTTGTCGACGCTCGGGTGGAGAAGATAGATCGATGATCGGCTCGTCGACGTGGTCTCGAGAGGGAGGGGAAGAAGAAGGCGATCCTGTGCTTGGTTGGCGATGAGGAGGCGGCATGGGAGAAAAGAATCGAGTGCGGCGAGGGGGAAAGAGTAGGCGATGAAGATTAGGGCACGGGAGATTAGGGCACGGGCTGTGAGGATTTAATAGAGAAAAAGTTCTCTCATAAATAAATAAATATATATATATATATATTTAAATTTCGAGAATAAAATTTTTTCTTTGAATAACTCCAAATTAATCTACCTCGCGTCGTGTAAATATTTTCAAAATTTTAGAAATTTTTTCCTATATCATCTATGAAATTATTTTTAAATTTTAAACTCCTATTTGTAGCAGCGAGGGTTTTGGGAAAAAATAGAAAATAAAGAAAAAGAGAAAATAAGGAAAACAAAAATAAAAAAATAAAAAAATAGTGATTATTTATAATTTTATTTGTAGCGTATCACATATAATAAATAAATGTATTAACAGCGTATCAATTTTTGCATGTTGTCATTGTTATTATTTATTCACAGCGTACGTTAATATGCCGTTAATAATAATATTAACAGCGTGCTTTTAATGTACGCTGTTGATGCTTCTTCTTTTAAAAAAAAAATTTGGTATTAACAGCGCACATCAATATGCATGTTGTTAATAATACTATTAACAGCGTGCTTTTAATGTGCGCTGTTAATAACGCGCTGCGGAAAAGTAATTTTCTTGTAGTGAATGCATTAGAAACGTCTAATTGTCGGATAGTCCAATTAGAACTAATAGCTATTGATAACAATAATCTGACAGAAATAATTTTGATGACTAGGCTAAAGGTATCATTGAAGTCAATACCTGGCTGTTGACTAAATCCTTTGGCTACAAGTCAAGTTTTGTACCGTTCAAGAGAACCATCAGCTCGATGCTTAAGACAGAATATCCATTTCGAGCCCACAGCATTCATGGACGAAGTGCGCGGAACTAGGCTCCATGTTCCATTGCGAAGAAATGCATCAAATTCTGTAGCCATTGCATTACACCAATTTGGATCCTTGTTTGCCTGTGTAAAGCAAGATGGTTCAATAGTTTGTGAGGAAACCACTAGAGCTCGAGGGAGAGGATATCGAGTAGCTATTGGTGGACATCGTGCATATATGTCACTTAAGGGAAGCATGCGACGAGGAACATTATCATCTGAATCACTTGTTGATGGTGATGAGGAAGTGGGTTGGCATGGTGAGTTTGTTGCCGGATTTGTATTATCCGAGGATCCAGGGCTAGAGAGCATATTATCTTTGGCTGGTGAGACTTCTAAGATTGGAGCAGTAACTTGAGACGATTCTGATGGTATAGGAGAGTTATTAGGGAGCTCCAGAGCAGGACCTAGGATGTCATCTCTTCTGATAATGTTGGGTGACATCAAAAAAGTACCACCTATATCTGGAGAAGAGATTAAAGAGGTTGCCGAAAAAGAGAATAGAGATTCATCAAAAGTAACATGTTGTGATGTATATATCCGTCCAGTTGGCATATGTAAGCAACGATACCCATGATGCATATTACTATAACCAAGAAAAATACAATAATGAACAAGAGTCAAGTTTGTGTTTAGAGTAGGGGTGTAACCAAGGATAACATGCACAACCAAAGATTCGAAGAAAGGTGTATTCAGGAGTTTGATTATAAAGTTTTTCCAAATGACACTTATGATTGAGCAATGGGGTAGGAAGCTGATTTATGAGATATACTGTAGTACAAACAGCTTCATACCAAAATTTACGCGGAACCGATGCATGATAAAAAAGAGCTATGACAGTTTCAACTATATGCCTATGTTTTCTCTCAGCAGAGCCATTCTATTCTGGAGTGTGAGGACAAGAGACTCGATGAACAATCCCACAAGAGACAAGATGACGATGAAGAGCTTGATATTCTCCTCCCCAATCAGAATGAAGAGAGAGTATTTTGCGATTAAAATATCGTTCAACTTGTTTTTGAAAATTACAGAATATATTAAATAAATCAGATTTTCTTCTTATAGGATAAAGTCAAGTGTATTTACTAAAATGATCAATAAAAGTAACATAATATAAGAAACCTTGGTTAGATAAGATAGGTGCAGGACCCTAAATATCCGAATAAATTATTTCAAGTGGAAAATCAGAAACACGTTCAGATGAAAAAAAAGGTAACTTATGACTTTTAGATTCCATGCATGCTTGACATGAATGAGATGGAGATGAAGTAAAGAAAGTAGGTAAATCATACCTATTTATGATCTACTGAACAATACGAAGGGAAGGATGACCAAGTCGAGCATGCCAGGCTGGTTTATTTGCACGTTCACCAATAAAAGCTTTGATTGAAGAATTTTTAAGAAAGTAGAGGCCATTTTTTATTTTTCCAAGAAATACAGTAGTATTTGTTCCTCTATCTTTTATAAGATAATGATTATGATGAAATTCAAAAAAAGACATTGTTATGAAGGCAAAACTGATGTACGGAGAGTAAATTTTTAGTAATGGATGGAACATGAAAGATGCTGCGCATATGAAAAGTACGATTGGACAAATGAATGTATGTGTTTCCAAGATTAGTAATATGCAAACCTCAGCCGTCACCCATTTGTACCGCGTTTGAACCAGTGTATGGTAGTACTTCTGTAAAGATATTGTAGTCTGATGTAACATGATGAGTTGCTCCAGTGTCAATATACCATTCAGTAGATAAAAATTTTGAAGGTTTGCCATTAGTAGGCACAGATAAGAGAACTTTAAGATAGACTTGTGAAGTCATTGTGTTCCTTAAAGATCTTCTTAAAGCTGAAGGATCGCAAATGAAGGTTCTGTCGAGTCTTTTAGGATATTGAATACCAGTATGTCTAATTTGGAGACAAATTTGGCATCTTCTTAAGGTTGAAGGACCACCGATGAAGGTTCTGTCGAGTCTTTTAGGACATTGAATACAAGTATGTCCAATTTAGAGACAAATTTGACATCTTTGAATATTCGACATCAAAAAAAAAATAACAAAAAACCAAAAGTTGTTCTAGCTTGGGCAAAAAAAAACACACAAAGGTTATTCCTCTTCTCCCCTACTATCCCGTCATGAGTGGGCGGGTAATAGCAACGAGGAAGGAGGATGGCGAGCAAAAATAGAGGAGGAAGAGACAAAGCACTTTAGAAGTTGCTAGGCCCTTATTTTTTTCAAAAAAAAAACGATGACATCAAGCGTCACATGAAGAAGAAGAAAGACATCGTATAAAAAGAAGCGGCGCATAAGGTAAGAAGAGCTATCGCTCTGATACCATATTAGAATAAGAGAAGTAGAGAGAGAGAGAAAAGAGAGGTAGAGAGAGAAAAGATAACAAAATAATTTTCTTGATTAATTGAAAAACTTGTCCATGAGATATATAATTTATAGATGCCTTATAATGCTTAGTCAAATGAAAAATTAATATGGAATCTGTTAATTAACATATTCATAAAGAAATTGTCAATTAACAGATTAATAAGAAAAATATCTAATAATATTTGACGCGGTCAAATATTATATTTATTCTCTTTTTCCAACTATTTGTGCTTCCAGATTTATTTGGTGGACAAATAGGGGGAAGATTATCCATCTTCAAGATTAGTTGAGCCCAAGGTCAAGATATCTAAATAATAATAATAATAATAATAAGCTAGCCAATTCATCTCTTTGTTCAACTCAGACTCTCGAAGTCTACATTCAATTTGGTCTCCTAACTTTCCCATATAACATTGTATCTTGAGTTTTCCTTAACTCTGAGTTTCTCATGCAATTAAGTCTGAGTTTTTGAGTTCCCAATATAATTTAATCTCCCGAGTTCATTAGTGTGGAATTAACAAGACACACCTACAACTCATCCACATAGTCATCATCCATCCAGATTGAACCATACATTATTACGATCCGAATGGTACGGTGGCCTCTCCACGTTATGATCTCTAGCCGAGTAAATGGCGCCACACATATATATATAATCAAGTAGGCATGCATGATTATTTTCATAATAATTTCGGACTTCTCAAATAGGCATGATTTATTTCATAAATATCTTTCATATAAATACTGAGATATATCGAATCCTTTTACTTTTTTTATATTCTCTTCAAATTTAATTTAGATGCCCGTTCTAATCGATCGGTAGCTGTCGACCGTGGAAACGGGCCAGCGAATCACTCGCGTGTCTACCTAAACTAACCTAAAATATTTTATTTTGGCCTGCATTATCCTTAATATATGTTTAAAATAAATAATAAAATCAAAATAATACGAAGCCAGCAAACTGAAACGTACACGATTTTTACGCGTATATATTTTGTTTTTCAAAATATTATATAAAAATAAAACCGACATGAAACACGCTGTTTATTAATTAATTAATTAAAGAAAGAAAGAAAACGATAAGATAAGATCTATAGACAGACCGCACATATGAACCGAATTACCCCAGTGACGGCGCTGTTTAAACGAAGTAGATCGATCGGATCCACACTCGCAAGGCGACTCCATCGAGACTCAAACCGCGTGAAGCAACGCGTTTTCGAATTTGTTTCACTTTAACCCTTTCAAAATCTCAGCAACGAAATTGTTAAGAGCTAGCTAGGCCTCCGAAATTGTTGAACTCATGAGGTGTCGAATTGAGCTTGATTGAGAAATTAGAGGAAAACATGCTTTGCTTGAGTTGCAAGCAATCGCCATCGATGGCTTCCTTCCACTCACAGCAACAAAAATCTTAATGTACAAGTCGTCGACATAGTCCTTGACTTCAAACGTCGAAGTTGCACCTGCTGATCAGTTCCTCACACTTGATGTTTTTATCCGCGTCCACCGCGCGCGAAGCTTCTCGCGTGTGCGTCCACAACACTCGTTCAATAAATCTCCACAACTATATATAATGAGCAGATTGATCGGCGGTGGATCACCATTTACCAAGACGTCGTCTCCGGAATCATTTGAGCATTTGGTCGAACAGCTGCTGCTGGTTTAGTACGTAATTCATAGCGAATTGAACATAAATGGGCTCGCTGAAGCGATCGAGAGGTCAGGAAGAGGTAGAAGGCGCGGAGCTGCTGCTGCTGCTCTCCTTGTCCTGCGGCGCAAAGGCTCCGGCGTCGAAGGCGAAGGAGAAGGCGAAGGCGGCGGAGGAAGGCGAGTTCAAGTGCAAGACGTGCAGTCGGCGGTTCGCGACGTTTCAGGCGCTGGGCGGACACCGAACGAGCCACAAGCGGCCGAGGGCGGAGCGGACGGCGGCGGGGAAGGAGAGTGGTACTGGCTCGCACCGGTGCGGCGTCTGCGGGGTGGAGTTCGCGCTGGGGACAGGCGTTGGGCGGCCATATGAGGCGGCACAAGGTCCTGGCGGCGGCGGAGGAGGTGAAGAAGTCCAACGTGTGCTGTATCGAGTTCGAGAAGTTGGTGGGGCGTAGCAGCTCTCAGTGTCAGCTTCTACCGCTGTTCGTATAAGCTACCACTGCAGATTGAGAGGGATCCGATCCGTCATTGCAGATTTATTTCGAGAAGTACAGATTCTTTCATTTTGTGGTTGATTTATAAATATTACACCTTTAATTAATTAGCTACAGATTTCATGTACATGCTTGGATTTTGAGATCGATATATATAGTAGGTTTTCTGAAACGTTTCTTCAGCTAGCTCTCATTAATGCCGGCCACGACGTGTCTGTGGCACTTGAAAATACTCAGGGCTGACGATACTGAAGTATTTGAGCTGAGCGATATCAGTACTTTTGCAGCATCAGGACAACACGACGGCTCATGAGTCATGGCCCTCACCCCTCGCTCTCGCTAATGCACGACGGCTGATGATCACGGCGCGTTTACGGACCTGAAAAACTGCAACTCTTACTTGCGTATCCGGATTATCATCGTTTTACAAGGGAAAAAAAAAGAAATATGACACTTCAGCACTTGAAAGTTTGCAACATTCCATCAATCAAGGCATCCCAGAATATTTAAGGTTATAAATGAATCAAATATTTATAAATAAATATAATATTTGTCTTGATAAAAAAATTATTTATCTTTATTTAATACATACCAAATTAATTAAATAAATAAGTTTAAATAATTCATTAAACCAAACAAATAAACTTAAACATATATGACTTGTTAATGTTCATGAATAATATTTGTGAATAATATTCGTGAATCATATTCATTAATAAAATTCTTATTGACATATTAAATAAATAAAAAAATAAAAATGAACAAACAAATTTGAAATATCAAACTCAATAACCAATTAAATAAGTAAGCAATTAAACAAGTTTGAATTTAAAACTCAATACATCTAAATGAACAAAGCTCAAGTCAAATTTTAACCAAGTCTAAACTTATAAAAAATGAAACAAATTAAACTTGAACAATCATTTTAAAAACTTGATCCATTTTAGATTCGATTCAATTTGACTCGACTACCTTATCAAACAAGTTTGAACATTCCAAAACTTAATTCGACCTGGTTTGTTTACCACCCTACAAATACTTTTTGGACAGGATTAAAATCGTGAAAGTTCTTAATAAAAATTAATGTTGATTCTCTCAATGGTGGATGATTTAGAGTTCACCACAATAGAAATTTCAATTTCTTTCCTCTCGATCAAGGTGAACAAGCAATACTTGAAAAACAAAAAACAAGGATGGAACTATATATAACATCAGTCATTTAAATATTATGATTGAAATCATAAATTTCTATAAGACAGATATTTTATATTTATTTTTAAAACGAATATTTTTACAAGAAAATCCAAGAATTGTGAGAAATGCAGAAAAAGGAAGGACAATATGTAACATTTGATATGGCAACTACAAAAACAAATCAAATTGTAAATGTGTAACCAGATGTTATTTTGTTTAGCTATATCTACAAATGATAAAAAAAAATTAAATCTCAAGATATGAAATTCTGATAGATATATTTATGGTTTTTTTTAATAAAATAGAACCCGAGAAGGACGTATGAAAAAAAACAACTAATTGATTTTTAAAATTTTTAAGTAAAAAGAAGGAAATATGAAAAAACAACAATAAAAGGTCCTACCGGGATTTGAACCCAGGTCGCTGGATTCAAAGTCCAGAGTGCTAACCACTACACCATAGAACCGAACGTATAGTTGTTCTCTATTTATATAATAAAAGTATTAATATATTTATGAATCATACCAGTAGACTTAAAATTAAATAAACATTGAGTGGAAATCAACCGGAGGTGTTTTTCTCCTCATTTTTTGTTTTGAGTTTAACAATTTCACTGGAATGAGAATGATATAGAACTGATAAGACAATCTGTGACTGTGGTGAATTCCTGAGGCATGAGAATTCCTAAAACATCAGCAGCCCTTAGATCATATATTTGGTTGAGTTTTAGCTGTTGCACTCTAACATCACCATGCATTCCAGCTGAGCACACAATTATTCAGTTTTTTTTTAGAAATAATGTTCAGATCGCACTTCATAGGGAATACTGCAGGGAGTCAGGGGCCACAGCCCACAAATCGCGGCACTGTTTGGCAGTCTGATACAGTGAGGTTTATATGTAGTCGCCGTTTATGTTCCATTGTATCCCAGTACAAATCAAATGTTGTCTCTTCTTGAATGAAAAACTTTCAGAGAAGAATTTGTAGAATCAATCATGGTATTTTTGTTTTTGTCCAAATCAAATTCAGTATTGATTAAACTGAGACAACATGAAAGAAAGAGAAGGTAATAAACTCTTTCCCAACAAAGTATAATAGTATGTACGTTAATTTCGAAGTTCTATTAATGTAATTAATTTGTAAACAATAGCATGGACATTAATGACGCAATCAATTCGTCAGTCTTGATCAGCAATCGAAATTGTTGACCAACGGAGCCTGCCACGGAGGGTAATCCAGCTCCACCGACTCGGGCTCGAAGCAAGACGATGGCACGGCGCCAAACATTTTCTCCACGAGCCAGTTTAGAGTCTCATCCTCTTCCTCTGTTTCCGCAGCCGCCATGTTCTCCACCAATTCCATTCTGGGATCCCCCGGCTCCTGATCAAAGCAGCTCAAATCCATGACATCTTGTTCCCCAACGTCGGCGAACGGTGCAATTTCGCCGACGTTCAAGGCCTCCACGAGCCAGTTTGGCATCTCATCCTCATCCTCTGCCTCTACTTCCACCATGCCCACCACCTGTTCGACCGCCAGCAGCGGCGGCGGCTCCACAAATTCTATCAATGGATCGTCCGCCATATTGTCCACCAACTGTTCGACCGCCTGCCCCGGCGTCTCCACAAATTCTATCCATGGACCTTCCGCCATGCCCACCACCTGTTCGACGGCCTGCCGCTGCGGCTCCACCACTGTCCTCGCCTTCTCCCTCTCGACTCTGTTGCGCACCAGCACCAGCTTCATCTCCACTAACCGCACGAGCTCCGCGGCCTGCTCGATGCCCACGTCGCTCATCCTCCATCCGCCGCCGGAAAGCACTTCGTGCATGAGCAGGCTCGCCTCCAGCTCCCTGTTGTCGCGCTCCTGCCGGCTGAGCTGCTCCCACAGCTTGGACGCCCGCTGGCGGAGGAACCCTTCCTGACCAGTCTTCTTGCGACTCTGATCCGATTCCGGCACCGCCCTAAACCGCGCCGCCACGCGCGCGGTCTCCGCGAGCGAAGGCCACACCTCCGGCGCCTCATTCTCCGGTCCGTAGACGACGGCGCAGGCGTCGATGCTGCAGAGGGTGGCGAGCTCGCTCACCTTCTTGAGCAGACTGTGCTTCCGCTTCTTGAAAGTGGCGCGGCGCGTGGCGTCGTGGGCGATCCACCCGAGCGTAACCTTCTTCCTCGGCATCCTCCTCGAGAATATTAATTTCTGCAGTAAACCATTTCCGATCATTGAAGGCCAATTTATAGGCAACGGACCGAATCCTAATTCCCATGGAATTGAGAAAGCAATCCAGTTAGAATCCTTGATTGAAACAAATTAAGATCTTTTAGGCAACGGTCACAAATTCTAATTCCGGTAGGATTCAAGAAAGAACTCTAATTCCGGTAAGATTCAGGAAATAATTCAGTCAGAAATCATGACTAAAAAAGTTAAAATCTTTTCGAATATAAAATAATGATTAACTCGGCATTAATAGTTGTGTACAAGTGATGTTTATTTTCATGCGAAATTTTGCAGGAAACCAGATATCACAGCAATGTTTTGCATTCTGATACAGTGTTGCTTAGTCCATCGTTTTCGTTCCATTTTCTATAAATGATCTAAAATTTAGAATTTTAGAAGGGCGGTTTGCTCCATTTTTTATTTTTATTTTTCAAAAAATCATAAAAAATAATTTTATTTTATTCTCTAATTTTTCAATAAATACTATATCTTTTTCTTAAAATAAAGTTGAAAAATACAAATTAAATATGTTTTTCAAAAAAATTATATTTTTTATCGAAAATAAAAATAAAAAACAATCATATAAAAAACAACCTTAATTTTCTTTATTCTAATCCAGATTTTAGTTTTTCCACAACTAAATGAAGCAACTTCTTATTTGATTTCTCTCTTTTCTAGGCGTAGGATGCATGAGTGCATTTTGGTCTCAACTCTTTGAGAAAACTAATTTGGAAGGTAATCGGTTCACTTCTAAAGAAGTTTTTCATTAATTAATCGGATAAATCTGAAAGTATAAGCATTTTATAGCCTCATAATTATAAATCCTAAATTTGTCATCTCATCATAAGAAAATATCTTATTTGACATCGTAATTGAGAATTGAAACGGAAGTGCTAAGCTTTTGGAACGTCATTATCATTGCATCGTAGCTCGGGAGACACATCTCTTCTGGAGGATTACGCTCATCTTAGGTGTCTTTCACAATCTGCTCCTATGTGAAGGGAGGTAATATTAGAATTAAGGAGTCATAATTATAGAATTAAGAAATTTTAATTAAGGATTTAATTGTTATGAATATAATAATATAGATACCAAGTATAATTTTTAATTGGTTGAAGGGTCGAATTAGAAATAAATAATCTTTGGATTCTATAAATAAGGGTTATGGTTTCAATTTACAGAGCGACGCTTTTGATTTGTTCTCCATCAACAAAATTCTAAGAAAGTCTGTAAATTTAATATCGCGGTCCAAAATCGACTACAAACTATGTATTCTGACATGTTTATGCAAATTTTATTATATTTATGATTTTTTAAGAATTGGATAGAATTTATAATTTTGTGTCTCGACTTAAATTTTCTATTAATTGATAATCTATGCCTAATTATTAAGAGGTAACTATGGATTTTAGTTGTCCATAGTACTATTGTATGTTTTATCATTCGTTCGTTTTCACTGTCTCGGAATTATTGGCATGGAAAAAAGCATCACGTTTGATTGCTTTTTTTTTCCTTTTCCAATTTTCAATTTTGTTTAGGAGGAAATTTGATTTTATGAATAATTAGGCTATGTTTGATATATTTATTTTTTATTTTCATTTTCGATAGAAAATACGGTATTTTAAAAAATATATTTAGTTTGTATTTTTCAATCTTATTTTCTAGAAAAAAATATAATATATTTTAAAAAATTAGAAAATGCAATGAAATTATTTTTCAGAAAAATAAAAAAATATATAATTTTCTAAAAAATAAAAATGAAAAATAAAATAAATCAAATGTCCTGTCGCTAAGTGCTGCCAGAATAATGCATAGATTTTACCAACTCTACAATCAGTTCGGATCCTCTGTCCCAAGTCTCTCTCTGTCCCTCTGTCCCAAATACAAAACGACAAAAAAAAATCGTGTCGTTCGTGTGACTTCGCAATTCTCTCGTGCTCGACTAAATCCCTTCCTGCCGAACTCCCCTTTAAATACTGACGCCTTCTCCTCGAAATACCGACATCTTCTCTGCCTTCGGTTTCTCTGTCGTCATCGCCGCCTCCGCCTCCTTGGGCCTCTGTATCTCCGGAATTTCCTCCGCCGCCGCCGCCGCCGCTGTCATGAGGCTGGCGTACCCCTTTTGTAGCATGCGATAGAGAATCGATGCGGACATCCTCGCTTGGTTGCGGATTGAGTCGAAGTCCCGGTGGTCGTCTGCGAACTCTACCTGCTCGACAAATGCCACGTCCTTCTCCGGTTTGTGCTTCAGCGTCAGCAGCAGGTGCACGCAGCCTAATTCGGTGCGCGTACACCCACGTTGAACGCCTAGGAGCGTGTAGTAATCCACGTTGTTGGCCTCCCTGGCAGCGATGCGTCCGCTGTTGGCCCAGATCAAAGAATAGCGCACCCAAAAATCACACTGATATGCAAGAGGAACAAAAAAAAAAAGAAAACGAAAAACCTCGAAAGAAAGAAGAGAAGCGAGAAGAAAATAACTAAAGAGAAATTCTTATTAAAAACTTGATTACTTTCTACACGCTCTTATGCTCTATTTATACACCCAAAGAGATTAGCTTAAGATCCACAAAAATAGGATTGATCCACAATAATAGGGATGATCCACAAAAATTGGAAATTAAAGACTAAGCCATAAACCAAATTCTAAGTCATAAGAATTATCAACATAAAAAATAAAATAAAATAAAATATCTAGATTTATTTATTTTCTCACATTGCTCCCCCTAATCCAGGCATGGCTGTAAATCACAGACACCAAGTAGTTGTTGCATGACAGCTAATTTCACTCCTGGCAATACTTTAGTTAATATATTGGCTCGTTGTTCTCCGGTATTAATGAATTCAATCACAATCTGTCATTTCTCAACACATTCTCTGATAAAATGAAACCTTGTATCTATGTGCTTGCTTCGACCATGGAATACCGGATTCTTCATGAGAGCTATAGCAGATTTGTTGTCAACAAACAAAGTTACCGGCTTTGGCTTTACACTGGTTAATTCGCTGGCAAGGCTCCTCAACCACAAGGCATGGTAGGCCGCAGTTGTGGCTGCCATGAACTCTACCTCACAAGATGAAAGGGTCACTATCTTCTGCTTCTGTGAATTCCAAGACACCAAGCTTTCATTAAAATAGAAAGCCATCCCACTTGTGCTTTTCCTTCCATCAAGATCGCCGGCTAAATCACTATCTGAGTAGTCGAATATATCAACTTCCTGGGGTCCCTTTATGTAAACAAGTCCATAATAGATTGTACCTTTTAAATACCTGAGAATCTGTTTGACCACCTTTTGATACATGATTGTAGGCCTCTCCATGTATCTGCTCGCCATTCTGACAGAATATGATAGGTCCGGCCGTGTGTGCAACAAATATCTCAAACACCCAATGATGCGCCTATACTCCGTGGCGTTAATTGGAGTCTCTTCCAAGTCTTTATGTAGCTGTGCCTTGGGTTCCATTGGATGTTTTGTGGCATTACAGTCTGCCATTTTGAACTGAGATAGAATCTTCTTGGCATAAGCTGATTGTCTAATTAAAATTCGGCTCTTCTGTTGCTCCACTTCAATCCCTAAGTAGTAAGAGAGAAGGCCCAAATCACTCATCTCAAATTCTGCCATCATTTATTGTTTGAACTTGTTGATTTTTTTTCTGTGCTACTTCCTGTCACGATGAGATCGTCGACATACACTCCAACAAGTATAGTTGCTCCTCCTTCACCTCTTGTATATACTGCATGCTCTTGAGTACATTTTTTGAAACCGAGCTCTTCCAGACTCCTGTTCAGCTGTATGTTCCAACTCGTGGAGCTTGCCGCAGTCCATAGAGGGCTTTGGATAACTTGTACACCATATGTTTCTGATTTTGTACCTCAAACCCTTCCGGTTGGTTGACATATATTTCTTCTTCCAACTCTCCGTTAAGAAATGTTGTCTTCACATCTAGATGGTGTACCTCCCAGCTTTGATTTGCTGTAAGCGCAAGAATAACTCGAATAGTGTCAAGTCTAGCGACAGGTGCAAATACCTCTTCGAAGTCGATGCCTTGTCTTTGTACATATCCTTTAGCCACTAATCTTGCTTTATGCTTGACGACTTTTCCTGCTGAATCTTTCTTTAATTTGAACACCCACTTTAGACCGATAGGTTTGCGGCCTAATGGGAGCTCGGTTAGGGTCCAAGTCTTGTTCTTCTCAATATATCTCAGTTCTTCCTCCATTGCTTCGTACCAGCAAGCCTCAGTTGCAGCTTCTTGATAACTTGTTGGCTCATCAGACACCACCATCATCAGCTCTTCCTCTTCTTCATCAATACCAACCACTTCCTCAGTGTTGGCGTAGATATCCGCAAGAGACCTATAGCGGATTGACCCTTCCTAAGAATCGGGCGTGTTTGTTACCGGAGGCGAGGTAGTTGCATGGGCGTTCGATGATGGTGTAGATGGACTCGAGTTCGATGATGGTGTAGATGGACTCGAGTTCGACGATGGTGTAGATGGACTCGACGCTCTTGTCAGGGGTACCATGGCTGCTGCTGATGGTATGACATTTTCTGCCCCTGCCTCAACGTCTGCTGTAACAATCGCCTCGTCGGAGTAGAGCGGATCCAACATCATAAAACTCGGCAAGTTTTCTTCATTGTTAGCACCTGCATTCCATGTCCATTCAGAATTTTCTTGAAATATGACATCTCTACTTACTTGCAGCTTGCCATGGCTTGGATCAAACAACCGATGAACTTTGCAGCCTTCCTCGACACTCAAGTATACCATGGGTGAGCTTCTATCATCAAGTTTCTTCAGATGAGGGGTTGTGTTTTTCACATATGCAACACAACCGAACACTCTCAAGTGGGCAAGGTGTGGCTTTCTCCCCATCTAAGCTTCAAATGGGGTACGCTCTCCTAGCGCCTTAGTTGGGAGGCGGTTCAGCAAATAGACAGCATGCCTAACCGCCTCTCCCCAGAACCTTGCCGACATATGTGTACCCTTGAGGAGAGATCTCGCCATGGCCATCACGGTGCGGTTGCAGCGCTCCACGACACCATTCTGTTGAGGGGTGTAGGGAGCCGTGAGGTGCCGCTCGATTCCTTCACCTTCACAGAATCGAGTAAACTTCGTGGATAGAAACTCGCCGCCTCGATCTGTCCGGAGTGTTCTGATCTTGTACTCAGTCTTATTCTCTGTCAGGCATTTGAACTTCTTGAATGCCTGGAATGCATCACTCTTTGATGCCAATGCAAACACCCACATCCACCTAATGAAATCATCCACAATTAGAAGAAAATACTTGTTACCGGCAAGTGTACATGGTGAGATTAGCCCGCAAATATCCGCATGGAGAAGTTCTAACGGCTTATTTGCTCTAAAGTTTGCTTGGTATGGGAACGGCAATCTTGCATGCTTGGCAATCACACACACCTCGCAAAGCTTGTTCGGCTGGGGCAATATTGGCACATCAACTGCCAATTCCTTCTCACCCAATAGCTTCAAGTCATGGAAATTGACATGCCCGAGCCTTGCATGCCATAACCAGGTTGGGTCTTCTAGGCTTGCCAGGAGACAGACTTGCTTGAGTGTCTTCAAGGTTATCTTGTACAAGCGATTTTGTGTTCGCTTTACCAGCATCAAGAGCTTCCTGCTCCCATCAATCACCTTCATGGTATCTCCTTCCATGTGCACCTCGTTCCCAGTTTCTGTCAATTGACCAAGACTGATGATATTACTACAAAGTTTTGGAATGTAGTATACCTCATGGAGAGCCTTCTGATCGCCGTTCTTGCATTCGAACATAACCGTCCCTTTGCCCATGATCTCTATGGTTGATCCATCGCCAAACCTCACCCTCCCGGTGATGGTTTCATCTAGTTCTTGAAACTTCTCGCGATGGCCAGTCATGTGGTTGCTGGCACCTTTGTCAAGGTACCAAACGTCTATATCTTCTCCTTTCTTCACGCTGCGATACATCTCTGGTAGAAACCTTTCTTCACTGAGCAGAATGATATCTTGCCGCTCACACCTTGCGTGAAACTCCTCATGGGACACGGTCATCATCAGTGCTGGCTCTTCCTTGGTAGCGCAAGTGAGGTGGGTCTCACCATCTCGATGCTTGCTGTAGCATTCGGACGCATAATGCCCCATTTTCTCACAATTGAAACACTTTATGTGTTTCTTGTCACGCGTGTTACTGTTGTTGCTGCTAGTTTCTCCTGCATTGTCTTGACGCTGCGTACCACGGCCATGACCGCACCCTCGCCTACGTGACTTGCCACGATTAGGGCCGCTGGACCCGCGCCCCTTGCCTTCTGATGGAGTGTCCACGCTACTCCCTTTTTGTCGCTTTTGCCATTCGGCATGAGTAAGTAGGAGTTCACCTTCATTGTCGTTGGTATTGCCGCGTAATCGTAGTGTTCGTTCCTCGTACGCCTTCAGTCGCCCGATAGTCTCCTCAAATGGCATAGTCTCAAGGTCGTGGAACTGCTCAATACCAGCAACAATAGGGAAGAATTTATCAGGGACAGAATCGAGTAACTTCTTTACTAACGAGGAATCTTCAAGCGTGGCACCGAGAGTGGAGAACTTGCTACTCGGGCGCTGAGTTTGCCAGCAAATTCATCAATAGTATCGGTCTCCTTCATCCGGAGGGCGTCAAACTCGCTCTTCAACGTTTGTATGCGTGCCTTTTTCACCCGATCACTACCAAGGTACCTCATCTTGAGGCTGTCCCAGAGTTCCTTCGTCGTCTTCTTGTTTGCGATCTGGAGAAGGATGTCTTCGAGGACACACTGCATGATGTATGCACGCACCTTCTTGTCCTTCTTTGCATTCACCTGGGCTTCTTTCTCTGGCTCCACCGCCTCCCAAACTCCCTGGGCATCGAGAATTGCCTCTGTCTTTATTACCCACACAGTATAATTGTGAGGGCTTAGCATCGGATAGGGAAATGACACTCCGCCGTTCTCCTTCGCTAGGATGCTCGATATTTTTTGTGGAAGCGAGGATTCTTGGCTGCTCTATACTACCAAAGCTCTGATACCAATTGTTGGCCCAGATCAAAGAATATCGCACCCAAAAATCACACTATGCAAGAGGAACAAAAAAAAAGAAAACGAAAAACCTCGAAAGAAAGAAGAGAAGCGAGAAGAAAATAACTAAAGAGAAATTCTTATTAAAAACTTGATTACTTTTTATACGCTCTTATGCTCTATTTATACACCCAAAGAGATTAGCTTAAGATCTATAAAAATAGGATTGATCCACAATAATAGGGATGATCACAAAAATAGGAAATTAACGACTAAGCCATAAACCAAATTCTAAGCCATAAGAATTATCAATATAATAAAATAAAATAAAATGTCTGGATTAATTTAGTTTCTCACATCCGCGGAGACGCTGAATCCGCACTGTGAGCGCACGGAGATTCGCCGGGATGTCACGGTAGCGGACGTCATGATGCGGCCTCCACCGGGGGCCGGGAAGCTTTCGGTCGCGGACGGTGGCTTCGTGGAGGAGCTTCAAGTGCTCGAGATCATGAAGGCAGTCCGTGAGCGCGCGCACCGCCTCGAAGAGGTCAGCGCGGGCGCGGAGTGCTGAGATGGAAGAAGGATCGAGGGCGAGCGCGAGGTTGCAATCAGCAATGGCGTCCGCGAGACGACCAGCGGCCTTGTGAGCCGCAGCGCGGCCGATGAGGCAACCGGCTGCCAAGCTTCCGGGGAGGCCCCGACGACTGTCCAGAACCTTGGTGAAGTGGCGGATGGCCTCAATGGGGAGACCGGCGTCCAACGCTGCGCGGCGCCGCGGCGACAGATGATCAGTTTGATGTGAGAGAGGAGCTAGGAGGAGGACTCCATCTCCGACGGCGGCGGAGCAGTAACCACGACGCCGCTGTCGCCGCCGAAGCTATCGTCCGACCAGCACACGGATTCGCGCTGGAAAGCGGCTGAGGCGAGACGGCAGCCTGTTTGGAGGAGAACCATCACGTTCTCCAGCATCCCAAGGTGGCAACAAGCTTGCCCGAGCACCAAATACCTGAGGGAGAACGGAACACCAGCGATGAGACCACAAAAGTCAGCGAAACGGCCCGTTCAGGAAAGTAAAACATGAAATTAAAAAAAAAAACAGAGACAAATTAGTTCTCGCATTTACAACAGTGTCTTCTTCTGCCACTAAACTATTGTCTCTCACGAATTCGAAGCTTGTTTAGCGTCGGAGAGTCATACGCATTCAATGATTGTATTGATTGTTGCCGACCTTTAGATCGATTATTGATGATGTTTCCACCGACTATTGATGATTGTTATCGTATCCATTGGGTTGAGTTTCTTCGCTTTAATCAACGTGAGGTACTTTGAGATAGGATGGGAACGTACCTCCACTGGCCTTCCCTGTCGGAAATCTTGGACATGCCGGCGAACACACGGCGTTTGAGGTTGGAAACGGAGAAGCATCGGAACGAGCGGTCGCCGTCGGACCTCTCTCGGCCGGGGGATAGGAGATTGGCGCGCTCCCTGGTGAACGGCGAGGAGGAAGCCATGGAGTGGTCGCCGGCGGCGCCGAGGGAGGAAGAGGTCGAGTCTCCATCACCTGCTCCGTCGTCGGCCTTGTAGCTGGCGATGCCCGGGGTTTTTTTTTGATCATGAGCGGGATGCGCGAAGGGGAGTTCGGCGAGAAGGCATGAGCACAAGGGAATTTTGATCGCGAGTGGACGAAGTCACGCAGACGGCACGAGTTTTTTTTTGTAGTTTTGTGTTTGGGACAGAGGATAGAGGGGGATTTGGGACAGAGGATCCGAACTGCTCTACAATCAATTTCCGACGACATTTGGTGATCCACGTGGGACGACCATGATGCACGTGTGGCTGCCGGAAACCACCGTAACCGGATCCGATAAGGAACAGAATAGTCCTTTTTCCGACAAATTGATGGTTGGAGATGGCGCGATGGTGGTCATGTCTTTATGGGTTGTCGTCGATTGATGGTGGTTTAGCCGGAAGGAAGGAACCACAGCGGCTGTGAAAAAATCACGTCGTTTTTTTCTGAACATGGCGTCGGTTGGTGGTGCTTCGATTGGTCGAAGCAACGGCCGCAGCAAGCGTTTTCGCAGACCGGATCCTCTGTACCGGGGAGACCCTTGTACTCGTGTACCAACTCGTCGGCGAGTCGTCCGATCGATGATCGGACACTACCAATAATTTTTTATCGTCGTTCCGAATAAGATGATATCCTCGGAGCACGGTGAACCCGTCGAAATCGTCGCATCAGTGATGGTACCGTATTCACCGTCGAATCTGACGAGACGTCTGATACGACGATTTCGACGGGTTCACCGTGCTCCGAGGATATCATCTTATTCGGAACGACGATAAAAAAGTATTGGTGATGTCCGATCGTCGATCGGACGACTCGCCGACGATCGCCGGCGAGTTGGTACACGGGTACAGGGGTCTCCCCGGTACAGAGGATCCGGTCTGGCGTTCAGTTTCTGAACATGGCGTCGGTTGGTGGTGCTTCGATTGGTCGAAGCAACGGCCGCAGCAAGCGTTTTCGCAGACCGGATCCTCTGTACCGGGGAGGCCCCTATACCCGTGTACCAACTCGCCGGCGATCGTCGGCGAGTCGTCCGATCGATGATCGGACACTACCAATAATTTTTTATCGTTATTCCGAATAAGATGATATCCTTGGAGCACGGTGAACCCGTCGAAATCGTCGCATCTGTGATGGTACCGTATTCACCGTCGAATCCGACGAGACGTCTGATGCGATGATTTCGACGGGTTCACCGTGCTCCGAGGATATCATCTTATTCGGAACGATGATAAAAAATTATTGGTGGTGTCCGATCATCGATCGGACGACTCGCCGACGATCGCCGATGAGTTGGTACACGGGTACAAGGGTCTCCCCGGTACAGAGGATCCGGTCTGGCGTTTTCGACGAAGGCGTGCGTCCGTGGATTCAATTTTTGTACTTACGTGCTTTTAAACAAAAATAAAACAAAATAAAACAATTACCTTTTTAAATCCCATAATTCTGAAAATTAAATTATTTAGATAAGATAATTTAATTAACATATTTTATAATACCGATTTAAAATTTTAAATAGTTTATATAGGTTCCATTGATATTTATTATTTTAAATTAAGTTAAATTTAAATTATATATATCATAATTTTTATTATTTAAATTTAATTTTATTTAAAATATTGAGATATTATTCAGGTATTAATTAAGATGTAAATATATATGTTTATTTGAGAAAAAAAATACTACGCTCAGAGAAAAATCTCAAGAAAAATCTTAAGGAATGACGTGATACTTTACATGCAATGATCCTCGACGGATTAACTATGTCTCACAGTGTATAGTTTGATTCAGGACGATGGTCGGAGGTCGATGATGGAGTCCGGGTGACAATCGGACGTGTACATGTTAAGTGGCATGCCATTCTTTGAGATTTTTCTTGAAATTTTTCTCTTAGCGTATCATTGCTCTAATTTCAGTATTAATCAGCCCTACAGAAGATTTATACTTAAAAAAATTATATATTTATATGTGATAATAAATGCATAACAATGAAAGGTTTCAATTATTATTTTCCATGAATATAATAAATCGATCCAAAGATAGATTTATTATTTGTTATATATTATTGTTAGTGTTTAATTATTACAACAAAAGTACCACTTTCAAATAATATTACTGTCTTATGATTTGAAATTATTGTTGCACTAGGTATCTTTAAATGAGATTTATCATTTATTTTAATTTATTTACAATGAACATGTTATTATTCTTGTGTTCTTTTTTCAGCCAATGTTGCTACTATTTCTGCTAACTTAAGTTCAGTACCGATCCTCAATGGTATAAATATTAAGGATTGGAATGAGAATATTCTCATTGTTCTTGGTTGCATGGATCTAGATCTTACGCTTAGGATAGAGTAACCCATTGCTCCTACGAATTCTAGTTCTTCTGAATAGAGGACTAAATATGAGATGTAAGATCACTCTAACCGCATGAGTCTTATGATCATCAAGTGTGGCATACCTGAGGCTTTTAGAGGCATGGTGAATAATAATATCACCAAAGCTAAGAAATATTTCGATGAGATTGAGAAACGCTTGGTCAAAAGTGATAAGTCGGAAACAAGCACAATTTTGAAAAGCTTGATATCTATGTAGGGTATGTTGGAGCAATCTAGATACCTTAGGTTTTGATGTTTGGGCAAAGGTTTAAGTTAAGATTATTGTTGTATTTGATATGCATTGTGAGTATGCATGATATAGGTGCAATAAAGGAGGAAAGTCCAAGTGACATCTTGGCAAAGGATGACCCGACAACAAGGACCGAGATCGAAGGAAGCTCCAGAAGGCAAGGCGTGAAGGATGGGGAGGCATCCGAGGGACACAAGGTTGATGGAGGAGGCTAGAAGGCCAGGCCTAGGTTGGTCGGGTGAGGATGAGTGCTGAGTGACTGTACTCGGGGTTGAAATCCTAGGTTTAGGGTTTAGGCAGTCGACTGCTGCATGTAGTGTTGCTGCAAGATGCATTAATGATGTCTTCCTCTAAGTGTTTCTATGTTTAACAATATACTTAAGTTAGTAAT
Organism: Boesenbergia rotunda; assembly: GCA_024364735.1. Taxonomy (NCBI): domain Eukaryota; kingdom Viridiplantae; phylum Streptophyta; class Magnoliopsida; order Zingiberales; family Zingiberaceae; genus Boesenbergia; species Boesenbergia rotunda. Next base: position 283,344 of record JAGFNQ010005431.1, on the reverse strand, counting down.
ATATGTTAGTCCAAGGGTTAGTCAAAGTGATCAAGGGTTAAACCAAATATGACCTTGTGTTTGGTAGGGTAAACCCAGGTTGATCAGGTTGACAAAGAGTTAGCCAAACAGAACATAATGTTTGGCAGAGTAGATAATACCTAGGGTTCGTTAAGGTAACCAAGGGTTAGCCAAACAGGACCTGATGTTTGGCAGGATGATCAAACCTAAATTAAATCTGGTTAATATACTGAGGTTTGATCAGTTAGAACAAGGGTTAGCTAAACAGAATCCGATGTTTAGCAGAAAACCCAGGGTTGGTCAGTTAGACCAATAAGTCCGCCAAACAGTGACAGATCGATCGGCGTGCTAGAGGGGGGGGGGGTGAATAGCACTTTTTCGGTTGAATCTCTACAAGGTTGTTAGCGCAGCAGAAACAATAATATGTAAAAGACTATAAAAACAATGCTAACAACAATACTTTACTTGGTATCCACCCAGATGGGTGACTAATCCAAGGATCCACGCACGACACCATTTCCACTATGAAAAATCTCCTTCAGGTGGAGAAACCTTTACAGTGGTGGTCTTCCTCTTTACAGAATGAAGTAAATGAGAGAGAGGAAGTAGAGAAAACTTTTCACACGAACAGCACTTCGTTACTGTACGGAACCGTACCGCCCACGTGCAAAAAGGTCCTCCTTTTATAGGAGAACATGACAAACTCGCAGTCTGTCCAGCTCCGCACCAGTTGAGCAGTCGACTAGCCTAGCATTAATTGCTAGCCAACGGCTAGTTTTCGGGGGTATACCAGTCCACTAAATCTGGGCCAGTCGACAGGTAGAAGGCTGAAAACCTTCTGTGAGTTTTGGCAGTTGGCTGCCCTCTGGCCAGTCGACTGCCCTCTCACTCCCAGCCAATCTTCACATAGTCCTTCACGTGTGCCTTCTGGTTCACTCCTTGGCTCACCCCTTCAAGTTATCTTCCTCTGGCTCTCGTCCCTCGGATGCGCACACAAGCCTCCCTTGGCTTGCCTCCATGCCACCCTTCACGTGTGCCCTTGAAGTCCACTTCCCGGTTTGCCCTTAGAGTCATCCTCCCTCGGCTCTCGTCCCTCGGATATGTTCACCAAGTGTGAACTCCAAGTCCTGCAAACTCAATCACACATATCAAATACAACATAACACTCTAACCTTAAACATATTCACACACACATCAAAACCATGATCTTCCAATCATTTAAGGGTCGATTTCCTCAACAATCTCCCCCTTTTTGATGTGTGGCAATATGTTTAAGTTTAGAGATAAATAACAACCAACAATAATGGTAACAATAGATAGCAATTGAAAAAAATAAGACATAGTACACCTAAGAGGTAACCTCCCCCTTAATCCATGTGTTCTCCCATTTTCAATTCTAATCATAATCCAAGTTAAGTTTTCACTTAACACTAAACACCATTAAAAATGTAAGACATATCAAACCTAAGAGATAACCTCCCCTTAATCCATGTCTTCTCCCATTTTTAATCATCCAATGTCTATGTTAGACAAAATAGCTTAAACCATCCATTTCAAGTTGAAATTCTAACTTAAACCACTCATTCTCCCCCTTTGACACCATCAAAATGATTGTCTCAAGCAACCCAACCATATGGCATCAAATGAGAGAAAGTTGGATTTCTGAAAAAAAGAAATTCAGAATCTGAAAACAGGCGTGCCAGTCGACTGCCCATGGGGCAGTCGACTGATACTCTGTCAGTGAGCTTTTTCAGCTTTTCTGCCGAATTTCAGAAACCTCCAGAAAAATCCAAAAAATTTTAAAAACTTGCAGACATGTTTGAAATGATATACTCTATCAAGGAAAAATATTAGTCCATATAAAATTTCAATCATGCATGACTTTTGATAAAAATCCAAACTCTTGGAAAACCACTAAGTTTTGTATCAAACTTACAATCTAATTTTGCAATCATATGACTTTTAAAAACATGACAAAGCATATAAAAACATAAAATGGTTTTCAAAAGTTTAAAATGTCCAACTATGATCATAGGGCAAAGTGTCCATTGATTAAACACTTGCCTTCCCCATAGTTGGTTTAGTTTTCATATTTTGATACTTTTAATGATTCAAGAATATGCCACAAGCACAAGTGAACCAAATGTATCACCCTAATGGATCAAGCACACTTTTTCAAAGCTAATATCCCAAAGTTCATCCTATACTTCTACAAACACATTCCAAGACCTCTTCTTAAGGATGTAAACTCCGATTCGGGAAGAGGCTTGGTAAAGATGTCGGCTAGGTTCAACTTAGATTCAACATAGTGTAGTTCTATGTCTCCCCTTGCCACATGGTCTCTAATGAAGTGATGTTTCACTTCAATGTGTTTTGTCCTAGAATGGTGAACCGGATTCTTGGTTAAATTGATTGTACTTACATTATCACACAAGACTTTGACCTTGGTATAATGTAACTCATAATCTTCTAAGGTGTGCATGATTCAAAGGAGTTGAGAAACACACCCACCCATTACCACATATTCAGCCTCCGTTGTTGATAGGGCAACGCATGGTTGTTTCCTACTACTCCAACTAACTAAGGAGCACCTAAGAAATTGACACCCTCCACTAGTGCTCTTCCTATCTAGCTTACAACCTGCATAGTCCGAGTAGGTGTATCCAATAAGATCAACACCAGGAGTTCTAGGATACCAAAGTCCGACATTGAGGGTACCTTTGACATACCTTAGGATCCTCTTGACTACAACTAAATGTGACTCTTTGGCACAAGATTGGTACCTTGCACACATACCTACCGCAAAAAGTATATCGGGTCTACTAGCGGTTAGATATAGTAGGCTACCAATCATGCTCCTATATTGCTTAGAGTCTACCATTTTCCCTTCAATGTCACTATCCATTTTCACATTGGTTCCTATGGGGGTAGATGCTACCTTAGCATTTTCTAGGCCAAATTTCTTTAACATTTCATTAGCATATTTAGTTTGAAAAACATGTGTTCCTTCATTGGTTTGTTTGACTTGAAGTCCTAAAAAGAAGGTTAACTCTCCTACAAGACTCATCTCAAATTCATCTTCCATACATTTGATGAATTCTTGTAGGAAGTCATTATTTGTTGACCCAAAAATGATATCATCTACATACACTTGGGCAACAAATATGTCCTTATCATTAGATTTTAGGAACAAAGTAGGGTCAATTGTTCCTCTCCTAAACCCCTTAGACACTAGAAATGAAGAAAGCCTTTCATACCAAGCTCGGGGAGTTTGTTTCAATCCATATAAGGCTTTTCTCAATTTGTAAACGTGTCTTGGATAATTAGGGTCCTCAAACCCAGGGGGTTGTTCTACATATACCTCTTCCTTAATGATCCCGTTAAGGAATGCTGACTTCACATCCATTTGGTGAAGTGTGAAACCCATGTGAGCGACATAGGCTAATAGAATTCTAATAGATTCTAATCTAGCTACGGGGGCATAAGTCTCATCATAGTCTAATCCCTCAACTTGGTTAAACCCCCTAACTACCAATCTAGCCTTGTTCCTAGTGATTTTGCCTTGGTCATCTAATTTATTCCTAAAGACCAATCTTGTGGTTATAATGGTGCAATCATTGGGCCTAGGAACCAATTCCCAAACCTCACTTCTCTTAAATTGATTTAGCTCTTCTTACATAGCTAAGACCCAATCTACATCTCCCAATGCTTCATCAATAGACTTAGGTTCTAATTGAGAGATTAAGACTATTTGACTAGTTTGGTATCTAAAATAGGACCTAGTCCTTACTCCTTGAGTGACATCACCCACTATTTGGTCAATAGGGTAATCTTGGTGATGTCTCAAGGGCCTAGAGGTTGTAGGTTCATTGACTACCTCTTCCTCATCCTCTAGGATACTTCTTACTCCCACTTGATCATTGCCCTCCAAATGTAGGTCTTGGATTCTTTGGGCAAGGGGTTGAACTTCCTCCATATCCTTATCAATTGAGGATTTTCTAGGGTAGGTATTTGTTGATTCATCAAACTTAACATTTGAGGACTCCTCAATCACTTTTGTCCTTTTGTTGTAAACTCTTTAACCCCTACTAGTTAATGAATACCCAACTAGAATTCCCTCATCGGCTTTTGACTCAAACTTCCTTAGGTCATCTTTGGTATTTAAAATATAGACTTTACATCCAAAGACCCTAAAGTAGTAGACTTGTGGTACTCTCCCATTCCATAATTCAAAGTGTGTTTTTCATAGGAACCTATGTACCAAAACCCGGTTTTGAATGTAATAAGTGGTGTTAACCGCTTCGGCCCAAAAGTAGCTAGGAAGGGAATATGCATTAAGCATAGTCCTAACAGCTTCTTGTAGGGCTTTGTTTCTCCTCTCAACTACCCCATTTTTTTGAGGAGTCCTTGGGCATGAAAATTCATGCTTGTACCCATTTTCTACACAAAATTGTGTGAAACTTGAGTTTTGGAACTCCTCACCGTGGTCACTCCTAATTCGGTTAATTTTGAGGTGTTTTTCATTCTCTACCCTTTTACTAAATCCTATAAAGATTTTTAGGGTATCGTCCTTATGTTTCATAAAGGAAATCCATGTAAACCTAGAAAAATCATCTACTATAACTAAGCAATATTTACTCCCTACAAGTGATGGAGTACTATGACAATCAAATAAATCAATGTGTAAGAGCTCTAATGGTAAAGTAGTAGTGGTTAGAGTTTTACCTTTGTGTGATGATTTTGATTGTTTACCCTCTTGGCATGCATCACACAATTTGGTCTTCTCGTACTTGATCATGGGTAGCCCCTTCACTAACTCTTCCTTGGCCACTCTTGCTATGCTTCTCATGTTGACATGTCCAAGCCTCGGGTGCCACAACCACCCTTCTTCTTCTTTAGACATGAAACACTTAGCCAAATTGTTAGTAGCATAAAAAAGATCAAGATAATACAAGTTAGCCTCCATAAACCCTTCTAATATGACATCATTTGACTCATAGTGTTTAATCAGGCACTTCCTATCATGAAATTCAACTCTAAAACCTTCATCACATAACTGGCTTACACTAAGTAAGTTAAACTTCATGTCTTTAATTAAGAGTACTTTATGTATGGAAATTTTAGGAGATACCTCAATAGTGCCCCTACCAATAATTCTTAGTTTTCCACTATTTTCAAAGGAGACCGTCCCTTCTCTTAAGTAGCTAATAGTAGTGAACTTGCTCACATCTCCGATCATATGTCTTGAGCATCCACTATCTACTATCCACATGGTTGAGGCCTCCTTCACCTTCACCTATACAACATGGAAAACATACTCTTTTGGTACCCAAATTTTTGATCCATAAGCATCATTTAAAAATCTTTTAGGTACCCATGCTCTCTTGGTGTTTACCTTAGACCCTTGTCTCCTAGATGCATCAATCCTACCCGTGAGTAAGACAAAGGTCACTTCCTTTGTCTTTGGCCTATATCCTAATCTGGCCTTGTTATAAACGACCCTTTGACTGTTAATTATCATATCTAGGTTGGTAGAACCTACTTGGAATTTCCTAAGTGCCTTTGTGAGGTCATCTACCTTTCTCCTTAGTTCCCTTTTTTCAGTTTCAAAACATGAAGCATATGATGTAAGAGAACTAGCATGTAATTCTTCCTTAAGTTTTGTAGATTCTACTCTAAGCATGACAATCTCATCATTTAGATCCTTAATCCTACTTTTAGCTTTAGCCAAGTCTATGTTAGTGCTAGAAATGATCTTAACTAAAGTAGAGGAAGGTAAGTAGTATACCTCACTTACCGATGCTTCTGACTCGGATGATGATGAAGAGGTGCTCTCATCTTCACTGCTTGAACTTCTTTCATCATCTGATGAGTCTGAGTGGTCCATGGCCATAAGAGCAAAGTGTGAGACTTGCTCTTCTTCCTTCTCTGAGGATGATGGATCATCCAAGGTCGCCTTGAGGTTGGTGGCCCCCTTCTCCTTTCCTTTCGACCTCTTCTTGTCACCTTTCTTCTTCTCCTCCTTCTTGTCATCTTTTCTCTTCAGTTGAGGGCACTCGTTCTTCATATGTCCCTCTTGATGGCAGTTGTAGCAGATGATGTCCTTGGTCTTACCCTTACCTTTGGACCCTTTCCTAGCATAGGATTTGTTAGAAAAACTTTTGAAAGCTCTACGAAATTTTCTTACCATGAAAGCCTCTTGATCGCTATCCAAGGAGGCGCTGGACTCCTCTGAGTCGGATGAGGAGGAGTAGACCACCTTCTTCTTCTCCTTCCTCTTATTCTTCTCCTTTTCTGCAATAAAAGCAATGCCCTTCTCTTTGGCCGAAGCGTTAGCTTGTTTGTGTAGTTCGAATTCACAAAATAAGTCGTCTAATTTAATTATAGATAAATCCCTTGACACTTTGTAGGCATCCACCATCGATGCCCACAAGGTGGTTCTCGGGAAGGCTTGTAGGACGTACCTGACAAGATCTTGGTTTTCGATCTTTTCTCCAATCACGTGGAGCTTGTTGATGACCTCCTTCACCCTTCTATGCAGCTGGCTGACAGTCTCGTTGCTCTTCATGGACAGGGATTGGAGCTGGGCCACGAGCAAGTCCTTCTTTGCTCTTCTGGACTCGTTTGACCCTTCGTTTAGTTCCACCAGTTTGTCCCACAGTTCTTTGGCGCTCTTGAATGGCCCCACCTTGTTGAGTTGCTCCTTTGAGAGCCTGCACTGAAGTGTGGTGGTGGCCTTGGCATTGGACTGCGCCCTCTTCATGATCTCCTTCGACTAGGATCTCATCGGTGTCGGTTCCCCTCTTTTATCGACGGGTGCATCGAATCCATCTGCAATGCTAATCCAATTCTCAATATCGTTCATAAGGTAATATTGCATCCTACCTTTCCAGTACACGAAATCGTTCCCGTCGAAGAAGGGTGGTCGTGCAGTGTTGTATCCCTCTTGAAACGCCATTTCAATTGCTCCAGTTGACGGTGAGTTCTTACGAAACGAACCGGCTCTGATACCATCTGATAGATTGATCGGCGTGCTAGAGGGGGGCTAATAGCACTTTTTCAGTTGAATCTCTACAAGGTTGTTAGCGCAGCAGAAACAATAATATGTAAAAGACTATAAGAACAATGCTAACAACAATACTTTAGTTGGTATCCACCCAGATGGGTGACTAATCTAAGGATCCACGCACGACACCACTTCCACTATGAAAAATCTCCTTCAGGTGGAGAAACCTTTACAGTGGTGGTCTTCCTCTTTACAGAATAAAGTAAATGAGAGAGAGGAAGTAGAGAAAACTTTTCACACGAGCAGCACTTCGTTATTGTACGGAACTGTACCGCCCACGTGCAAAAAGGTCCTCCTTTTATAGGAGAACAAGACAAACTCGTAGTCTGTCCAGCCCCGCACTAGTCGACTGCCCCTGGGGAAGTCGACTGGCCTAGCATTAATTGCTAGCCAACGGCTAGTTTTCGGGGGTATACCAGTCGACTGCCTCTGGGCCAGTCGACTGGTAGAAGGCTGAAAATCTTCTGTGAGTTTTGTCAGTCGACTGCCCTCTGGCTAGTCGACTGCCCACTCACTCCCAGCCAATCTTCACATAGTCCTTCACGTGTGCCTTCAGGTTCACTCCTTGGCTCGCCCCTTCAAGTCATCTTCCTCTAGCTCTCGTCCCTCGGATGCGCACACAAGCCTCCCTTGCTTGCCTCCATGTCACCCTTCACATGTGCCCTTGAAGTCCACTTCCCAGCTTGCCCTTGGAGTCCTCCCTCGGCTCTCGTCCCTCGGATATGATCACCAAGTGTGATTCTCCAAGTCCTGCAAACTCAATCACACATATCAAATACAACATAACACTCTAACCTTAAACATATTCACACACACAATCTTCCAATCATTTAAGGGCCGATTGCCTCAACAAACAGGACTTGATGTTTGGCAGAAGAGATGTCTAGTCAGGATTAATATGACTAGCAAAAGAAATCCTTATCAAGGTAAAGAAAAGTCCTAGTTAACCTGGGCAATAAGTCCTGGCCGAGGGTTGGGCATGAAGTTCTGGTTCATGGAATTGGGCAATAAGTCCTGGTCATGGATTGGGAACTGAAGTTCTGATCCAGAAGATCGAGCAAAAGTCTAATCGGAGGAGTCGGTTGACAACTTCTCCTGAGAGGAGTAGGCGAGGGCACGTTCCCCAAGAATGGAACATTAGGCGTCGGTTCGACCTAGGGTTTCGCGAGAAATCCAAAGTCGGAACCAATCTTTAAGGCTAAGATTATTTGCATATTTGTCTTGTCCCTGATTATCTTGTAGATACCTAGAGTTGGAGGCAAGACAGAAGAGTAAATGCAAGGAAAATGACACCTGGAAGAAGCATCCAGGGCGCCTGAATGAATACAAGCGCCCCCATGCTTCCAGGCGGTCTAACGGCCAAGCGCCTGAATGAATACATGCGCCCTGGATGGTCTAGGGCGCCATGGATAGGTTGACTTATCAACATCGTGAAGTTCGCGATTCCGGATGATTTTTTGACCGAATAGAGGCGCCCTAAAGGCTCTAGGGCGCCCGAGAAGAAGCTATAAAAGGGGCTTCGACACTTCAACTCAGTACATCACTCATACCATCATTCTAAGTATTCTAAGCAAAGAAAAAGTATTAGAGACGAAGCTCTGCATCCAAGGAGGCTCCAGGAGGAAGTGCGCTGTAGTTCGGACTTCCAGATTCGCCGGACAGTCGACTCTCCTTTTTGGTTTGCTTTTATTTTACGCACTTAATTTACTTATTCTTTTGATTGTAACTTGCACTGTAAGACGGGTTTCTCCACCTCCGAAAAGTTTGGAAAGGAGACCATTAGTGGGTGGGCGCTACCCGTGATTAGACTTTGGACGTACTGATCCTGGGGGGTTGGGAACCAAGTAAAAGCACGCGTGTCTTCTATTGTGTCTTTCGTTTGTTTCTTTATTTTCCGCTGCGCTACTAACTCTCTAACTAGAACAAACGAACGAATGTCGAGTTTTACGAAAAGATTATTTCAAGTCGATATTCACCCCCATCTATCGACGGCACCGATCCTACATGTAGCAGTTGACTGGTGTTGGGCACAGAAAGATCAGTTGACTGATCTTCTGTACAGTCGATTGGTGTCAGCTGAAATTCGAACGTTGGGTTGTAATATTCGAATCCGAGTTGTCCAGTCGACTGGTGTTGGCACCAGTCGACTGGTAACGGTTGTTTCAGGGTCAAGCTCTATTTAAGAGAGCTCAGTTTGGCTGGACAAAGGTTGACGAAATAAGCTTGGGTAAAGCTTATTAGTAGTCTACATATGCTCAGACGTTGTTGTAAGGTTGCGGCAAGGTTTCTCCACCCACAAGGAGCGACGCGAGCTAGCTAGAGGCTTTCCGGAGAGTCATCCACCATGGATCGAGATTGTCCACCTTACGGGCAACTGTGGAGTAGGAGTTTCATCTCCGAACCACGTAAATGTTTGGTATTAACGTTTGTTTATTTGTGTTGTTTATAGTTCCGCTTATGCATGCTAATACGTGTAGGAAGAACCTGCGAATCAAGTGGATGATCAGCTATTCACCCCTCTCTAGCTGGCGCATCAATCCCCAATAGTATAAAGGCAAGAGAAATGTTTGGGAATATATCATGTAGCTTTTCCAGCTTGCATCAAAGTTGAAGCATTTAACCTTAAATTGTCGGATGACATACTTACACATTTAGTGCTTATTTCTCTTCCAATCTAGTTCAATTAGTTTCAAATCAATTATAATTGTTAAAAGGAGAAATGAACTCTTAATGAGCTCATTTCATACTGTGTTCAAGAGGAAGAGAGGTTGAAGCAAGGTTGAAAGTGGCTATTTGGCCAACACCTCTAAAGATAAAGGTAAGAAAAGAAAGAATGGGGCTACTAAAGGTCCTTATGTGGAGAAACAAAAGTAGGATAATGACAAAAAATGTTGTTTCTGTTGGATCGAGTGACACGATAGGGGGGGTGAATATCGTAAAATGTTCGGATTCGTAAAGAGAATTAGCAGCGGAATTAATTAAAGCAACACACATACGAACACCAAGTTTTTTACTTGGTTCGGAGTCGCGGTCGACTCCTACTCCAAGGCCCACAGCCGTTGACCGTTTACTGCGGGCAATTCAATATGTGCGCAAAAATAGTTTACAAAATATATTACAAGAATAGTACAGTAAACTTAAAAGCAGCTCTTCGTTACCGACGTCCGGTGTAGATTGTATTTTCAGAGCAAGGGGACGTCGTCGGCGCTTGTATATCGAGTCGGGAGGTTTTCGGAGCAGAGCGCGGGAGTAGAAGAGTGTGAATGTGTTGGAAGAAATTGTTGTTGGAAGCCTTAGGGTCGAGGGCCTTTTTATAGCCCCTGGGGGCGCCCGGAACGTCGGGGGCGCCCCCCACGTGTCATCTGATCCGAGCTCCTCTCGGTCAGCTCTGATCCCTTCAAACTCGGGATCAGACTTTGACGGGGGCGCCCAGGACGCTGGGGGCGCCCGGGTTGACTCGATCCGCTGGCTTCTCGCTGGCTTGAAGTTGATCCACTTCGTTAGCTTGAGCTCGGGGCACCCGGACCATCCGGGGCGCCTGGAAGCATGGGGGCGCCCGGGAGCACGGGGGCGCCCCGCCCATGAGCTGTCGAAGTGTAATTTGCTCCACTTCTTTTGTGTTCACCTTGGGGGCGCCCGGGACACTCCGGGCGCCCTACTCAGCTTCTGCCTCACTCCTTTGAGGCTCTTTGAGCTGCAGACACTCGTTCCTTTGGTCCTGCATCCAGGGTTAGTCCAAAGTAACATAGAGCAATAATATTTTAGTTTTACACAGCCTTAGCAGTCTTGGTTCTGACTTTGGGCCTTCAAAATGGAGCCCTAGGTCGAACCGACGCCTACTGTTCCCTCGACGGGGAACGCGTCCTCACCTACTCCTCTCGGGAGAATTTACCTGATGCCAACCGGCTCCTCCGGTTGGACTTTTGCCCAGCAGTCCTTCGCCAGGTGCCTAGCTATCCTTCGCTAGATCTTCAGTACCAAGCTGTCCTTCGTCTGGTAGCAGCCCTTCGCTAGGGCTTTGTATCCTGGCATTCCTTCGCCAGGTGCCCAGCAGTCCTTCGCTAGGGCTTTGCCTGCACACTTGAGCAACATGTTAGATAAACATTATCTCTTAACTTTTGAACCCTTTTGTCATTATCAAAATACAGGTTCGACTTGGGTGCCTTCTGCACCAATAATCTCTCCCTTTTTGATTTATGGCAACCCTGGTTCAAAAAGTTAAGTTTAATCAGTACATATAAAACGAAATTTTGTTTCCTCCCCCTGGAAGGAATCTCCCCCTAGATTTTTCAAAAGTTCGTGGGGTTTTGAAACTAACTTCTAAGTCTAAAGATTGATTTAATTTTTACTTAGAACAATTTTCACCAGAAACTTTAAAGACATATTTTCCAAAATAATTTTAGTTGTGCACTTTGAAAAATTTATACTCATAGAAAAGATTTGAAAACTTAAGCTTAATGTACTTAGGAAAATTTTTGAAAACATAAGTTTTAAGTACTTAGGAAAAATTTTTTGAAGACTTAAGTTTTAAGTACTTAGGAAAATTTTTGAAAAACTTAGGAAAATTTTTGAAAACTTAAGTTTTAAGTACTTAGGAAAATTTTTGAAAACTTAAGTTTTAAGTACTTAGGAAAATTTTTTGAAAACTTAAGTACTTTTTGAATAAAGGATAGAGTTTGAATTTTTGGATTTAGAAAAGAAATTTAAACTAGACTTTTTGAATAAAGGATGGAGTTTGAATTTTTGGATTTAGAAAAGAAATTTAAACTAGAATTGGATTTTAGAAAAGAAATTTAAACTAGAAAAGAAATTTAAACTCTCTCCTTTCCTATCTCTCCCCCTTTGCCATATATCAAAAATAAGGAATATAACATAAAGATTGCATAATAGCAAAAATTGAACTGCATAATTTGCTGTACTGAACCAATTCAGGATTTGAACTAAACCAAATCAGTTTCAATTATCTCTTTTAGGGTCCTGTCTAACTCAGTTAGGTACTTACTAACTGTTATAAACAATAGTTTTCGCTAGGGTTAGTCAAATTAAGTGTTATGTTCAAGTTAGATTTCCTAAACTTGACACTTGACTTGATTATTGTTTAAGTTGTATTTAGTGCCCCAATTACTGCAGATGCACTGACTTAAAGCATCTTGAATTAAGGCAAAGACCTAAGCATCTCAACCCATTCTAGGTTATCAATCAAAAAGTACCCTAAGGTGCTTGTGAGATGCTGGCTTCTAAATCTATAGGTGCATGCAGTTCTAGGGTTAGGGCCTAGGCTAAGTACATTTGCGAAATGGGTAGTTTTTGAAAATAAAAATAAGTCGGAAAACAAACAAAATTTTCAAACTAATTAATAGCTGATTTTGAAAAAGAACTTATTTCAGAAACTGATTAAAAAAAAACAATTAGGAAATCAAAAGTAGAGTTAACCTATTCTACTAAGCATAATCAAGATCAGATACTTAAGATTAAACAACTGGTCAAAGAGAGGACCAGTAGAGTCAAACATGAGTCAAATCTTAGTTACTAATACAATGCATCTGCTTAGAATAGTCTAACTATGAAGACGGGCCAGGGTGGTCAGATGAGCCAGGCTGCCATGCTCTGAGAAGCGACATCATCTCAATGTATCATGCATCGGCTACTTCTCGATCGGCTCTACGAGTGTCCATCTGCTCAACATGGTAGGCCTCAGCCTCCTCTCGAAGATTGTGGATCTCTGTCTGTATCTGTGCGAAGCGCTGGTCGATGGTCGGTGGTGGGGGCTCGTCCATGTGCTCACGGACCTCGGCTGCCCAATCTCCGACGTCGACCTCAACATCCTCGTCAGAGTCGATCTGCTGTCTGGCTTGCTAGCGTCTCCATGACAGAACCCCGATAGTCGAGACCTCTATACCAGCTAAGGAAAAGTTCCTAAATCCTATCTCGTCGAAATCGATCATCTCGGTCATTTCTCCTACGGTAATGTTACGACTGTGGTGATCAAGGATGGAGGTGATGATGTGACAGAAGGGGGTGCGTACTCGACCCTGAGTGGTGACACTGGAGGCGTGTAAGATGGCGTGGAACATATGAAGGCCAATGCCAATGTCTAGATGGTGAATCAATGCATACAATAAGAATGTGTGAAATGGTCGCATGGTCGCGACGTCCCTTGTGGATAGGGGTAGGATGCAGCGGACCAGAACTCTAGAGTAGTCCTAGACCTGAAGGTCAACGGACTGGAATCGTCTATCTACGGGATTTCTAGCTTCCCTATAGAAGTAGGAGTGGAGAGTGTCTAGGGTAATGTGAGAGTAGGGGGCATAAAATGGGGGGTCCCTAGGTGGATAGCAACAAAAGGTGGATTGAGAGACTCGTAATCCAAGAAATCGGTTAAGTAGGGAAGGCGTGATGGTTAGAGGCAACCCTTGGACTGTGGTGTCAAAGTTGAGTTGGTCTTGTCTGACTATATTATTATAGAATTCTGCACATAATGTTGTATTAATAGGATGAGTACAGAATACGAGGTTATCGAGTTGGTAAAAGTTTATCACATTCATTGCCAAGGGACAAGATTGGGTGAAGAATTGTCTATTGAGATAGCTAGTTTTGATGGGTTTGTATGTGGTTCGAGCAAACCTATTATAGAGTTCTAGAGTCAGGAACCTAGGATCGGGACTAGGTTCGGTACCGGGGTTCGCTTGGTTTGTTCGGCGTTTTCTAAGTTACGAAGCATGCATTTTAGAAGAGGGAATTTAAGAAAAATAAATGCGAGAAAGAAAAAGGAAATGAAAATTGAGTGGCCGCTCAGGGAGGCATAGTTGAAGTTGAGGAAGTACGATAGTCACTTGATCTCCTTGGAAGGAAGAAAGTTAGAGAGGAGGATGATTTTTGGTGTGGCAAGAAGAGAGGGTTCGAGTCCCCTTTTATAGAGCTTTAGCCAGGGGCGCCCGGGAGCTTCCGGGCGCCCAGATCAGGGTTGGTCATTGCAGCTTTGCTGCTTTGACTGGTACTGGGGGCGCCCGCAAGGTTCCGGGCGCCCCGATCAAGGGACAAAGACAACTTTTTGCCATGAGAGAAGAGAAAGTCATGGGGGGGCGCCCGAGGAGTCACGGGCGCCCCGAATTGAGTGTGGATTGGCATCTTTGTTGTCTTCTCATCATTTGACCATGGTTTGAAATGATTTGACTATTTTGACCAAGGTTTGACTATTTTGATCATGGTTTGACTACTTTGACCAAGGTTTGACCAAAGTTTCACTAGCGTTAAGTTACTATCGTTAAAAGAAAATGCAGTTATTTAATTGAATTTTGATTAAGTTTGCTGTCTCACCCAATCTAGGATTGTCAATCACGTTAGCCTTACAGGTTTTGAGAGATAGGTTTTGGTAGGGAAAAAATTGTGATTTAAAAACTTAAATTAATTTTGAAAATACTTGAATTTATTTTTTTTAAAAAATGTTTGAATCTATACGTAATTGAAAATTTGTGTTAGATTTAAATTTGACAGAGACTAATTTGAATTTGAATTTCAAAGATTGGCTTCCAGGTCTTGGCGAGGCACTAGGCCTTCTTTGGCCGTAGCCTTATTGGATCATCAACCCTTTCCTTGAGAAAGCATTTCAATGAAATTTCATTTTCAAAATTAATCTTTGAAAAATTCTGGTATAACTAGTTTGGGTCTTGGATCGGTAGCTTCGGCTAGTTTCACCAGTCTAAAGAGACCAAGTAGAGTATACTTGACCTTATTAGAATTGGCTTCCCTAACGTACTATCATCTCACCTCCTCCCAATACTATGTTGTCAATTTTCAGTTAAGTTGGTTTGGTCCTTAAACTAACCATTCCTAGATCTAAGCATGGTATATTGCAGAAATTAAATAAACAAGCAAACATGCAATTTGAAAACTAGAATTGAATTCTATCTAACAATAAATATGGTTTTTAACTTGGCTCCCCCTGGACTATAGCCACGATAATGGTTTGGCAAGATGTGAATCTTGTCCTTGGGGATCCAATACTGATTTGATCTAGTTTGTTTGTTCAGGCATAGTTTAGGTACCCATGCCTGAACTTTAGGTCTGGACTGGTTCAGTACAGCATAATAGGATCTTTGTCTAGATTTGGTTCTATAGCCTAGTCCGGATCGATTTATAACCGATTTCTGTTTTCCAAGAATCATGTCAAGACCCTTGGAACCAGAGGTGAATCGTTCTAAAGCTGATCTAAGGTCCTTAACTTAAGTTTTCAGTGAGGAGTTCTCTTTCTCAAGTTTTTCAACTTGAGTAGAGATTCCTTCTTGAACATTCTCAGTTAAGGATCTAGAGTCAGCTCCCTCTTTCAGGAGTTTTACTTCCTGTCGGAGGGATTCGACTCGGAGTTTAGCTTTCGCCAAATCTCGAGAAAGATAAGAAATTAACTCATTTAACTGACTTTTAGAAAAACCACTTACCTTAATTTCGTCGTCGTCTGAAAATGTTAGTTTGCCGTCATCCTGTTCCGATTCCGACTCGGTCTCGATTTTTTCTGAGGCAGTTAGCGTAAGCAGGTTCGACTATGGGACCTCTTCTTCTTCTTCTTCGGAGGAGGACTCGTCCCACGTTGCTTGAAGTGCCTTCTTCTTCCTCGTCTTCTTTGTTTCCTTCAGGTTGGGGCATTCGATCTTGTAGTGGCCCTTCTTCTTGCACTCGTAACACGTCACATTGGGCTTGTTCTTTTCATTTGAGGGTTCTGCTGGTTCATCCTTTCTTCGGCTAGCTTTTCTTCTGTTGGTTTGGTTCTTCAATTCCTTGTAGTAGTTCCGGACCAGTCAGACCAGCTTAGGTCGATCTCCTTCTTCGTCTTCTGAGTCTGAGTCAGACTCGGGTGCAGGTTGAGATTTCTTCTTGGATACCTTTCTAGCTTTACCTGCAATAAGGGCAATACCTTTCTCGGCCATGGTGCAGTTAGTCTGCTCATGCAACTCAAGTTCAGAAAACAATTCATCTAGTTTAATTTTTGAAAGGTCCCTTGAAACCTTGTATGCATCTACCATAGATGCCCACAAGGTGTTTCTTAGGAAAGCATTGAGAGCATACCTTATCAGGTCACGGTTTTCTACCTTGTGACCGATTGTGTGTAGTCCGTTCATTAGTTCCTGAATTCGGGCATGGAGCTGAGCTACCGTTTCATTGTCATTCATCTTGATCGTATACAATTTGTTCAGGAGGAGATCTCTCTTGCTGATCCGAGTGTCTGAAGTTCCTTCGTGCAACTCGATCAGTTTCCCCCACAGCTCCTTGGCACTGTTGAATGGACCCACCCGGTTCAGCTCCTCTTTTGTTAAGCCGTATTGGAGGGTTTGGGTCGCCTTTGCATCAGCTTCAATCTTCCGTTTCAGAGCGGTGTCCCACTCTGTGTAGGTCTGAGGTACTCCTTCAGTATTCTTTGGAATCTCCAGTCCGGACTGGATGATTATCCACATGTCCACCTGAGTTTTCAGGTGGACCTCCATTCTGCTCTTCCAGTAGGGGAAGTCCTCCCCACTGAAAAGCGGCGGTCTTACGGTGCTGAAGCCTTCTTGCATGGCCATTTATCTGAAACAAAACAAAAAAAGAAAGAAATATCCCAAGACTTGGTCTTGGATTAGTAGTGCGGGAAGTAAAAGAGAAATATTTGTCGAGGGGTGTTGCACCAACCTCGATTAAGAGAAAATTTCGAACAATAAAAAAAATATTAAAACGATTTCGTAAAAATCTAAAAAAATCCCAAATTGGTGGTTGCACCAAATTTGAGCTACCCCGCTCTGATACCACTTGTTGGATCGAGAGACACGATAGAGGGGGGGTGAATATCGTAAAACGTTCAAATTCGTAAAGAGAATTAGCAGCGGAATTAATTAAAGCAACACACACGCGAACACCAAGTTTTTTACTTGGTTCAGAGTCGCGGTCGGCTCCTACTCCAAGGCCCACGGTCGTTGACCGTTTACTGCGGGCAATTCTATATGTGCGCAAAAACAGTTTACAAAATATATTACAAGAATAGTACAGTAAACTTAAAAGCAGCTCTTCGTTATCGACGTCCGGTGTAGATTGTATTTTCGGAGCAAGGGGACATCATCGGCGCTTGTATCTCGAGTCGGGAGGTTTCCGGAGCAGAGCGCGGGAGTAGAAGAGCGTGAATGTGTTGGAAGAAATTGTTGTTGGAAGCCTTGGGGTCGAGGGCCTTTTTATAGTGCCTGGGGGCGCTCGAAACGTCGGGGGCGCCCCCCCACGTGTCATCTGATCCAAGCTCCTCTCGGTCAGCTCTGATCCCTTCAAACTCGGGATCAGACTTTGACGGGGGCGCCCGGGACGCTGGGGGCGCCCGGGTTGACTCGATCCGCTGGCTTCTCGTTGGCTTGAAGTTGATCCACTTCGTTAGCTTGAGCTCGGGGCGCCCAGACCATCCGGGGCGCCC
Source organism: Boesenbergia rotunda (assembly GCA_024364735.1). Classification (NCBI taxonomy): domain Eukaryota; kingdom Viridiplantae; phylum Streptophyta; class Magnoliopsida; order Zingiberales; family Zingiberaceae; genus Boesenbergia; species Boesenbergia rotunda. The sequence continues at coordinate 265,855 of JAGFNQ010005431.1, read as the reverse complement.
GGGAGCATGGGGGCACCTCGCCCATGAGCTGCAAACACTCGTTCCTTCGGTCCTGCATCCAGGGTTAGTCCAAAGTAATATAGAGCAATAATATGTTAGTTTTATACCGCCTTAGCTATCTTGGTTCTGACTTTGGGTCTCCAAAATGGAGCCCTAGGTCGAACCGACGCCTACTGTTCCCTCAACGGGGAGCGCGTCCTCACCTACTCCTCTCGGGAGAATTTACCTGATGCCAACCGGCTCCTCCGGTTGGAATTTTGCCCAGCAGTCCTTCGCCAGGTGCCTAGCTGTCCTTCACTAGGTCTTCAGTACCAAGCTGCCCTTCGCCTGGTGCCTAGCAGTCCTTCGCTAGGTCTTTGTACCCTGGCATTCCTTCGCCAGGTGCCTAGCAGTCCTTCGCTAGGGCTTTGTATCCTGGCATTCCTTTGCCAGGTGCCTAGCAGTCCTTCGCTAGGGCTTTTCCTGCACACTTGAGCAACATGTTAGATAAACATTATCTCTTAACTTTTGAACCCTTTTGCCATTATCAAAATACAGGTTCGACTTGGGTGCCTTCTGCACCAACAGTTTCTTCTGTAACAAACATAATCATGCCAAGAAAGAATGTCCTAAGTATGATGCATGACATGCGAAAAAAGGTACATTTTTAAATTTGATTTGTTTTGAAGTAAATTTAGCTTCCGTACGTAAAAACACATAGTGGTTAGACTCTAGTACTACTGCTAATATCAGTGTTTCAATGTAGGAATGCTTGAGTTATTGAAAGCCAAGTGATGTTAAAAGATGTATTTATGTGGGTGATGGCATGTCGGTCAAAGTCCATAAGGCATTTTAGATTATTGTTAAACACTGGTTATTATTAGATGAAATTTGATTTCTGTTTCTCATTTGGACAAATTAGGTTATTGTTGTTCGTTTGGAAACGGTAGTTCAGTTTATCTCTTAATTCTATTATTGTTGGAACTAGTTCACTTATCATTTATGACAATGTACATATGCTTGATATCGATGCTTCTTATATTGAAAACTTACATGTAGAATCACGTGGTACTAAGCGTGAGTTTAATATTGAAAACTTAGGTACATTATGACACAAACATTTAGGACACATCTCTAAAAATAAAGTTGAATAGCTTGTATCAAATGAAATTTTACACTCCATTAATTTTACAGACCTAGACATTTGTGTTGAATGCATTAAGGGCAAACAAACCAAAAGAAATAAAGAGAGTGCATATAGAGCTACAGAAGTATTAGAATTGATACATACAAATATTTGTAGACCATTTCCAACACCTTCTTGGAATGGTCAACAATATTTTGTATCATCCATTGATGATTATTTTAGATATGCATACATATTTCTTATTCATAAAAATGCTCAAACATTGGATGTTTTCAAATCATTTAAGGTTGAAGTTGAGAACCAACTCGATAAAGGAATTAAGAAAGTCAGATCTGATCGTGGTGATGAATACTATGGTATATATGATGGTTCATGTATGCAACATCCAAGACCTTTTGCTCAATACCTAGAGGAGTGTGGAATTGTCCCACAGTACACCATGTCAGGCTCACCAAGTATGAATGGTGTAGTTGAATGATGAAATCAGACTCTTAAGGATATGGTAAGTGTTGGTGCAATCAACCCAGGTTTGATCGGATAAATTATGAGTTTTGATGTGTGTGTCAATATGATTAAGTTAAGTTTTCTATTGGTTTAATGTGTGTTTGAGTCATGTAGGACTTAGTGGAACACACAATTGGTAAATCTCATTTTGGTGCTCGGGTTCGTGAAGTCGGTGAAGGATGACTCATCTGAGGGACCGCCGGATGAGAAGCAACGGAGTGGAGCCGAGGTAAGCAGACTTTAAGGCATACGCGAAGGATGACATCGAGATGAGCCAAGGACTTGGATGCATCTGAGGGACAAGAGCCAAAGGAAGAGATCTTTAAAGGGCTTTTCCAGAGAGGATGAGTATGAGTGTGTAAAAGGATCAATCGACTGGTAGGGACACTAGTCGACTGAACCTTCTGTGAGGTTCGAACAATAAGATCAATCGACTGGTCTAAAAGGCAGTCTACTGGTCTATTCGAAAATTAGCCATTGGCTAAGCACCTGTCGACTGGGCTTGGTAGCGGTCGACTGGTGTTGGGGCTGAGCTGTTTAGTTAACAACTCTCTCCTCTATTTAAAAGGGAGCTTAAGACTTGAGAAGGGTTAGCTGTGCTCCTTGTAAAAGACCTTCTTGCTCAAGTGCTTAAGCTTCCAAGTCCACTCTCTTTCCAAACCCTAGTTCCTATCTTGTAAGGGAAGAGAGACATTGCGAGAGGTTATTCTCTACCGAGAAGGAGAAAGCTCTAGTCGGAGATTGCCGGGGACTAATCCACAGAAGGATTAGGGGATCGTCCACCTCAGTGACACGCCGTGGAATAGAAGCAAGCAATCTCCGAATTACGTAAAAGGTTAAGTGTTAGTATTGCTTCAAATTGTTTGGTGTGCATTTTCACTTGCACACTAACCATGTAGGAAGACACGACGATTTGGGTGAGAAGCTATTCACCCCTCCCCCCTTTAGCCGGTCTGATCATCCTCAGCAAATTGTATCAGCTCTCAAGGTCTCCCTTCAACGGACTAACCGCCTAAAAGAGCAATTTCATCAAAATGGTCGGCTTACACATACAACCACCCAAATATGAAGAAGAATTTTCTTGGTGGAAGAAAAGGATGGAGGTATTCTTTGACACTGATTTTGATATAATGTTAATTATGGAAAACGATTTTGAAGTGCCTAGTTATCAAGAAAATAAGTCACTCGAAAAGATAAGGTAGAGCAAGAAGTAAAAGGATGATCATCTAGCAAATTTAAAAGATTTGCATCATCTTCTAAGTGTGCTTCCCCAACAAGAAATAACTTGGATTAGAAGCTACACAAGTGCCAAGGACTTATGGGATAAGCTAAGAACTTTATGAAGGCACATCAGAAGAAAAATTGGAAAAAAAGAGACTTTTTCCGATCTCAACTCAACAACATCAAGTTTAACAAAGGAGAAAAGGTATCTAGTTTACATTCTAGAATTAAAAAAAATTTAAATGGACTAATAAGTGTAGGTGAGCAAATCTCCAATCGAGACATCTTGATGAGAGCCATTAATGCCTTCCCAAGAACTACAAATTGGAGCTCAATGGTGGATTCATACTACATATCCAAAGACCTAGATAAAAGTTCTCTAGATGAATTCTTCTCAACCATGAAGCTCCATGAAATTCGGATTAGTAGATTAGATGGAGAAGTCTACAAACTAAGAGGAGTATCCCTTGTGGCGAACAAGGGAAAGGGCAAAAAGAAGAAGGTCTTATCATCCGATTAGGAAGAATCAAGTGCCTCCATGGATAGCGATGAAGAGGCATATATGGTAAGAAAAATAAGAAAAGATTTTAAATATTTTTCAACTAACAAATTTCATGCTAGGAAAAGCTCAAGTAGCTCAAGTAGGAGAAGGAAAATAATATGATACAATTGCCAAAATGAAGGAAACATAAGGGATGATGTCCTCTTTTGAAGAAAAAGGAAGAGAAAAAGAAGGAAGAAAAGAAAAAAAACAAAAGAAAAGGGCAACAAGGTCCAAAATTTAAAGGCAACATGGGATGATCCTTTATCATCGAAAGAGGAAGAATACCACGTGTCCCATTTTGCTCTAATGGGAATTGAAAACATTGTCTCTATATCATTCGAAGTTGAAGAAGCAAAGAGTACAAGTGAAGATAAAGGGAGCTCAAATGAAGGGGAGGTCAAACTTTGGACTCGAACGTCTCGGTAAGTGAGGTATACAATCTACCAACTACTACTTTAGTTAAAATAATTTCTAGCACTAATAATGATTTATTTAAAGCTAGAAAGAAAATTAAATATTTGAAAAATGAGATTGTATACTTAATGAAAAACTAGAATTCATGATATTTAGGGATGGTATGCATGTTTCTTCTTCTAGTCTAAATAATTCATGTTTAGAAGAGGAAAATAAAGAATTATTGTTTACTTGCTAGAGGTTAATCAAAAATCAAGATCATAGATAGGAAATAGATCCCTAAGGAATATTTGGTCAACCCAATTAGGAAGTATTTCTATTGGGTGTCAAAGTTAATCCTCAAGGATTAGAGAATTTAGGGATAAGTCAACTATGTATGATAAAATTCAAAATTTTTTAAATTGGTTGACTTAGTGCATTAAGGGATAGTATGTTAAGGGGAAGTACTTAGCCTAAACACATTCATGATTAAATGGGTTAAGTAGAGATTACTTTTATTATATCTCATAATGACTTAAAGTATGATTTATTTATGTATATAAGAAGTTAGGATGATATAAATAATTCACTTGTGCTTTATGACATTTTAATGAGTTATTAGATATATCATGTCAGTAATAATAGACGAACTATGGGAAAAGTAAATGTTTAATTAATGGACATCTTGCCCGTAGATCATAGTTGGACATTTAATTGTTTTAAAAATAATTTTATATTTTATTTACTGATATATTGATGTGAAAAACATATGGTTTCAAAACTAAGGCTTAAAGTTGATACAAAACCTTAGTGTTTTTCATGTTTTTGAGTTTTGATAAAAAATTCAAAAATACTTTAATTTTTCATGCAAACTTATTTTTCCTTATTGACGAATAGTTCAAAAAATATGTTTGCAAAATTTCATAAATTTTAAATTTTTTGAAATTTTTTTATATGTTTCTGAAATTCAGCTCAGAAGGTTGAAATTTAGAATAGCCTTGTGTCAGTTGACTGGTACAGAGGACCAGTCGACTAATAATTCTGTGGGGATTATTTCGGTGAGATCAGTCGACTGATATCTGACTCAGTTGACTAGTACCTTAATTTTATGATTCCTTCTTGTTTTCAGAAATTAAAACTTTGTTTTACTTTAATGTCATAGGTTGAACTTGATTGGTACAATCTTTTTGATGGCGTCAAAGGGGGAGAATGAAAGGGTTTAAGTTAGAACTTAACTTTATTTCTCCATATTTATGCAAAAATTAAAAATCATAAGATAAAGCATATGGATATTTTTAATACTTCATGTTATACTATGCTTTGTATTTTTAAAATTGCTATTTTTTGTGCCTAACTTAAACATATTGCTACACATCAAAAATGGGGAGATTGTTGGTGCAAGACCTAGGTTTGATCAGATAGATCATGGATTTTGATGTGTGTATCAATATGATTAAGTTAGATTTTCTATTGTTTGATGTACGTTTGAGTTATGCATGACTTGGTGGAACACACAATTGGTAAATCTCATCCTGGTGCTCGGGTCCGTGAAGTCGATGAAGGATGGCACATCCGAGGGATCGCCAGACGAGGAGCAACAGAGTAGAGCCGAGGAAAGTAGATTTTAAGACATACGTGAAGGATGACATCGGGACTAGCCGAGGGCTTAGATGCATCCGAGGGACGAGAGCCGGAGGAAGATAGCTTTAAAGGGCTGCTCCGGAGAGGATGAGTGTAAGTGTGTAAAAGGATCAGTTGACTGTTAGGGACACCAGTCGACTGAACCTTCCGTGAGGTTTGAACAGTAAGATCAGTCAACTGGTCTGAATGGTAGTCAACTGGTCTATTCGAAAATTAGCTGTTGGCTAAGCACCAGTCGACTGGGCTTGGTCGTAGTTGACTGGTGTCAGGGCTGAGCTGTTTAGTTAACAGCTCTCTCCTTTATTTAAAGGAGGGCTTAAGACTTGAGAAAGGTTAGCCGTGCTCCTTGTAAAAGACCTTCTTACTCAAGTGTTTAAGCTTCCAAGTCCACTCTCTGTTGGGACCGATGCGTATGGCTAGAGGGGGGTGAATAGTCTATCACTCACTTCAATCGCGGTTCTCTTCCTACACATTGTTAGTGCACAAGAGGAATAACAAATAACTAAAACTAACAACTAGAAAAGACAAACCGATTTACGTGATTCGGAGATAAGGCTCCTACTCCACGGCTATCCGTAAGGTTGACGATCGCGATCCATCGGTGGATGAGTCCCCGAAAGACCTCCGGCTAGCTCTTGTCGCTCCTTGTGGGTGGAGAAACCTCACCACAAACTCTCAACAACACCTGAGCACTTGGAGACTACTAATAAGCTTTACCCAAGCTTATTTCGTCAACCTTTGCCCAACCAAATCGAGCTCTCTTAAATAGAGCTCACAGCTGAAACAGCCGTTACCAGTCAACTAGTGCCAACACCAGTTGACTGGTCCATCTTAGATTCGAACGTTACAGCCCAACGTTCGAATTCCAGCCGACACCAGTCGACTGCTACATGCAGTAGTCGACTGATCTTTCTGTGACCCTTACTAGTCGACTGATCCAAGCATCAGTCGACTGATCAAACCCTAAACCTAGGGGTTCAGCCCCGAGTACAATCACTCAGCACTCGTCCTCACCCGACCAACCTAAACCTAGCCTTCTAGCCTCCTCCATCAGCCTTGCATCCCTCGGATGCCTCCCCATCCTTCACGCTTTGCCTTCTGGAGCTTCCTTCGGCCTCGGTCCTTGTTGTCGGGTCTTCCTTTGCCAAGATGCCACTTGAACTTTTCTCCTTTGCCAAGATGTCACTTGGACTTCCCTCATTGTACCTGTATCCTAGATTGCTCCAATAATCTCCCCCTTTTTAATGTTTGGCAAGGGTTTCAGCCCCGAGTACAATCACTCAGCACTTGTCCTCACCCAACCAACCTAAACCTAGCCTTCTAGCTTTCTCCATCAACCTTGCATCCCTCGGATGCCTCCCCATCCTCATGCCTTGCCTTCTGGAGCTTGCTTCGGCCTCGGTCCTTATTGTCGGGTCTTCCTTTGCCAAGATGCCACTTGGATTTTTCTTCTTTACCAAGATGCCACTTGGACTTCCCTCATTGTACCTATATCCTGCATACTCACAATACATATCAAATACAACAATAAACCTAACTTAAACCTTTGCCCAAACATCACAACCAAGGTACCTAGATTGCTCCAACAATCTCTCCCTTTTTAATGTTTGGCAACCCGTTTAAGTTAGGGAAACAACAACAAAGCAAATAAATTATGGAACCTAACCTTAGGCTCCCCCTTTACCTAAACTCCCCCTTGAGTAGGTTTTCCTTGCAAAGGTATTTCTCCCCGTTTGCCAACAAATGCTCCTCCTTCAGCTAAGCTTCCCCTAGAGCTTGGATTTCTTGCAAAGGTGTGTTGGTTTCCCACTTAAACCCAACACTTCTACCCATTTGCCAATATCAAAAGAACTCCAATAATATCCCAATTATTAGATTCTTTAACATCTAATGATCATAAACAAAGTATATTAACCCCCCATAAGATTATACACTTATTTTACATCATTTGGACATTTTTCGACTGCTGAAAAACAATTTCAACCTGTATCAGTCTACTGAGACAGTTACTAGTCGACCGATCCCGATCGAAAAATCATACAGTAGCCAGTCTCTCTCCAAAAATACTGTTACCAGTCGACTGCCCCTGTACCAGTCGACTGGTACCCTGAAAACTCATTTTTAATATTTCTGACCCAATTTCAGAAATGCACCAGAAATTTCACAAATCTCCAAAAATTCTCAAATTTTATGGAGAGATTTGAGGTACCTGTGTCTACTTGAGAAAAATATATTCAAAAATATATCTATCACCAATCCCAAGATTAACACAAAACTCAAAACTATTAATGGTTCAATTAAATCTTGACCTAAAGTCCTAGTTTTGATCTCCTCTTGATGTATCTGCCCATACCAAATCACAATGCATCCCTAGCATTGATTTATATGACATCTACACATCAAAACCTAATGTTCATGCAATATGACCCAATGCCATATTTTCATACATGACACATACACCCATTGTGCCAAAATCTAAGGATTGAGACTCAAATTCATCTCCAAACCTTTTGGCGCACTCCATAGTCTATATAGACTTCCGGGAGAAATTCTCCCGAGATCCATTTACCATGGATCCCAACTTGACTCTTTGAGCTCCCACTTGAGCTTTTAACCTTAGCCACCTCCCTAGGTGACTCTTCTACAATTACTAGGGCGCACCGGTGTACCTCCGGTGACTCTTGACCTACATTCCTAACTTCCCTAATCTTGGACACCTTGTCCTTGGTTAAATTCTTCTTTTCCTTAACTTTAAATGGCTTATTCTTGCCATTTTTTAATCTTCCATCCTTGGCATAATTATATGCTACCCTAGCATATTTTCTTCTTGTGGGTGGAGAAACCTTGCCACAACCCGAATGACACTTCTGAGCACAATAGACTACTAATGAGCACTAACCAAGCTCATTTCGTCAAAGACTCTCAACCAAAATCGAGCCCCTTTAAATAGTGCTCAAAGCTGAGAAACCCGCTATCAGTCGACTGGGCCCACCTAAATTCGACCGTTACAAGCCCAACGTTCGAATTTCCAGCTACACCAGTCGACTAGTCCATTACCAGTCGACTGACCACCAGTCGACTGGTCCCATACTAGTCGACTAATCTTTCTGTGAGTTCGAGTTCCCCGCTGACAGTCGACTGATCCATTCCCAGTCGACTGCCCAGCTTACGTACTCACTCTCCCTCACTCCGAACACCCTCCTTCACGTATACCTTCAAGTCCACTCCCTTGGCTCGCCCCTTGAAGTCCTCTTCCACCGGTTGTTATCCCTCAGATGTGCACGCAAGCCCTCGGCTTGCCTCCATGCCATCCTTCACGTATGCCCTTTGAAGTTCACTTCCCTTGGCTTGCCCTTGGAGTCCTCTTCTCTCGGCTCTCATCCCTCGGATGCGTATTCCATGTATGACTCACCAAGTCCTGCAAACTCAATCACACATATCAATCCACAAAGGTAAATCTAACTTAAACCCTTTGCCCAAACATCAAAAAATATGGTCATACTGGACTATAGATTGCCCCAACAGAGACTACTAATAAGCTTTACCCAAGCTTATTTCGTCAACCTTTGCCCAGCCAAACTGAGCTCTCCTAAATAGAGCTCACAGCTGAAACAGTCGTTACCAGTCGACTGATGTTGGCACCAGTCGACTAGTCCACCTTGGATTCGAACGTTGCATCCCAACGTTTGAATTCCAGCCGACATCAGTCGACTACTACATGCAACAGTTGACTCATCTTTCTGTGACCCTTACCAGTCGACTGATCAAACCCTAAACCTAGGGTTTTAGCCCCGAGTACAATCACTCAACACTCGTCCTCACCCGACCAACCTAAACCTAGCCTTCTAACCTCCTCCATCAGCCTTGCGTCACTCGGATGTCTCCCTATCCTTCACGTCCTGCCTTCTAGAGCTTCCTTCGGCCTCAATCTTGTTATCGGGTCTTCCTTTGCCAAGATGTCACTTGGATTTTTCTCCTTGCCAAGATGCCACTTGGACTTCCCTCATTGTACTTGTATCCTGTATACTCACAATGCATATCGAATACAACAATAAACCTAACTTAAACCTTTGCCCAAACATCAAAATTCGTGGTACCTAGATTGCTCCAACACTCTCTTCCCAAACCCTAGTTCCTTTCTTGTAAGATAGAGAGACATTGTAAGAGGCTGTTCTCCACCGAAAAGGAGAAAGCTCTAGCCGGAGATTGGTGGGGATTAATCCACCAACGATTAAGGGGTCATCCACCTCAAGGACACGCCATGGAGTAGGAACAATAATCTCCTAACCACGTAAAAGGTTAAGTGTTAGTATTACTTCAAATTGTTTAGTTTGTATTTCAGCTTGCGCACTAATCGTGTAGGAAGAAACGACGATTTGAGTGAGAAGCTATTCACCCCTCTAGCCGGTCCAATCATCCTCAACAATAAGGAGTATGGTGAGCCATTCAACTTTACCAATGTCACTCTGCGGAGAAGCATTAAATGCAGCAACTTACATTCTAAATCAAGTACCCACTAAAGTAGCTACTAAAACACCTTTTGAGCTTTGGACAAGGCAAATGATAAGTCTAAAACATTTTCATGTTTGGGGATGTCTAGTTGAGGCTAGATCATATCAGCCACATAAAAAGAAATTGGTCTCCAGAACAGTAAGTAGCTATTTTATTGGATATTCTGAGTGACCACGGGGCTATAAGTTTTATGATCCCAAAGTAAAGACCATCTTGAGATGGGAACTACAACGTTCTTTGAGGATATTGAGTTTGGGGAGGGGGGAGGAGAATAAAGTAATAGACATTGTCTTTGAGGAGGATGTATTCCTGGTACTCTTCAAGAAAAAATGGTTCATATTCCTATGATTACTTTTGATAATGATTTGGATTGTATTCCTGTCAGTGATCAGGATGAAATATAATGACAACAAGACATTATCAATCAACTCCCAGAAGACCAAACTCAACAATCTCAAGAACCAATACATGAAGAACAAGTGCCTTTATGTAGGTCTACTAGAGAAAAGAGGAGTGCTATTTTAGATGATTACAAAGTACTACTCTAAGAATATGAGGAAAATAATTGTATGGCGAAGGATGATCTGATCAACTTTTATCAAGTCATGCAAGATTCAAATTTTCAAAAATGGATTGAGGCAATGAATGAGAAGTATAAGTCAATACAAGACAATAAAATTTAGAAACTTGTCTTATTACCAGAAGGTGTGAAACCTATTAGTTGTAAGTGGATTTTTAAAACCAAATGGGATTCAAACGGTAATGTAGAAAGGTATAAAGCATGTCTTGTAACTAAAGGCTATAGTTAAAAATATAGGATTAACTATAAGGAGACCTTTTTCCAGTTTTAATGAAGGACTCTTTTAGGACGATCATGACACTTGTCACACACTTCGATATGGAACTCCATCAGATGGATGTCAATACAACTTTGTTGGGACCAATGCGTACGACTAGAGGGGGTGAATAGCCGATCACCCACTTCAATCGTAGTTCTCTTCCTACACGTTGTTAGTGCGTAAGCAGAATAACAAATAACTAAGACTAACAACTAGAAGAGACAAATCGATTTACGTGGTTCGGAGATAAGACTCCTACTCCATGACTGTCCATAAAGTGGGTGATCCCAATCCATCAGTGGATGACTCCCCGAAAAGCCTTCGGCTAGCTTGTGTAGCTCCTTGTGGGTGGAGAAACCTCGCCATAACCCGTAACACACACTTGAGCACTTAGACTACTAATTGGCCTTTATCCAAAGCAAATTTCATCAATCCTAGCCAGCCAAACCGAGCTCCTTCAAATAGAGCTCGTGGCTGAACTAGCCGTTACCAATTGACTGGTGTTGGACTGGTGCCAACACCAGTCGACTGGTTCCAACCGAATTCGAACGTTACAACCCAACGTTCGAATTTTCAGTCGACACCAGTCGACTGCACAGATGATTAGTCAACTGTGTTGAGATCGATGGCACGTCTAGAAGGAGGGTGAATAGCTCTTCTTTGATCTTGTCTACAAGAGTGTTAGCTAAAGCATAAAAACAATAATAAACAATATCAATTAAGAATGAAAGCAATGCTAACTCCCTTGATTTACTTGGTATCCATCTCCTAGAGGTGACTAATCCAAGGATCCACACCACATAATCAAGCTTCACTATGATCTTCTCCTTGAAGGTGGAGAAACCCTGACAAGATGCTCTCTTCCTCCTTTTACAAGATGGGATTTAGAATATGAGGAAGAGAATATGCTATGGAAGCTTTGGGCACTTAGAGTAGGATTTAACAATCAAGAACCGTAACCTATTCATGCCCCAGAGCCTCCTCTTAAATAGAGGAGAGAGCTGTTAACAAACAGCTCAGCCCCGACACCAGTTGACTGCCCTAAGGGGCAGTCGACTGATGCCCAGCCAACGGCTCTATTTTTACGTAGACCAGTCAACTGGTGCCTGGATCAGTCGACTGATCTTTTTGTAAGTTTCCACTCTGCGTTAGCAGTCGACTAACTCCTCTTGTAGTCGACTGCCCAGCTTACAAGTTCACTCAAACTCACTCCGAAGTCCATCCTTTGCGTATGCCTTGAAGTCCACTCCCTTGGCTTGCCCCTTGAAGTTCTCTTCCTTCGGTTCTCATCCCTCGGGTACGTACACAAGCCCACAGCTTGCCTCCATGCCATCTTTCGCATATGCATTTGAAGTCTACTTCCCCGGCTTGCCTCCATGTCATCCTTCGCGTATGCCTTTGAAGTCTACTTCCCCGTCTTGCCCTTGAAGTCCTCTTCCTTGGCTCTCATCCCTCGGATACTTCACTCCGTTACTCTATGTGTGATTCACCAAGTCCTGAACGATTCAAGCACACATATCAAATTAACATAAAAACCTAACTTAATCATATTGACACACACATCAAAACACATGATCTACCTGATCAACTTGGGTTGATTGCACTAACAATCTCCCCCTTTTTGATGTGTGACAATATGTTTAAGTTAGGTACAAAGATAACAATTGAAAATTAAGAGCATAGCAAACTGAGAAACATAAACATGCATTCTCCCCCTTAACCTATGCTTTAACTCATAATTTTCAATTTTAGCATAACCATAAAGTATTAAGTTAAAATATAACTTAAACCTTTCAATTCTCCCCCTTTGACACCATCAAAAAGATTGCTCCAAGCAATATTACCCATTGGTATCAATTAGAGACAAGTTTCATCTTCTGAAAATACCTAGAAATCAGAAACTACAAGTGCCAGTCGACTGAGTCAGTTACCAATCGACTGGTGGCTTCAAATAGCACAGTCACAGAATGTTCAGTCGACTGCCCCTGGGCCAGTCGACTGATACATATTAGTCTGAAAATTTCAACCTTTAAGCTGAAATTCAGAAATGCATAAAAAATTACATAAAATTTAAAAAATTATGAAATTTTGCAAACATATTTCTTATGATGTTTTCTAACAGAGAAAAATATATTTTCATGAAAAATCCAAATATGTTTGACTTTTTTACCAAAACTCAAACACCCTGTTTGGAAACTTTTTAAGGAATTGATTTGAATTCCATCCGGAATTGAATTCCAATTCTCATGATTGGAATGAATTAGTAAAAAAATAGAATTGAATTGAATTCCTTGATTTGGAATCAATTAGAATTGAATTCAATTGTTATACTTTTACCATTTTATCCTTCACCAAAACTAGCATAATTTAACAATTCAAAACCCAAAACTTGTATGAAAAATTTCTTCGCCTACATCTTTCACTCAATCAGATTGGATAAATCACATTTATAATAAGTAACCAAAAACTAAACTCTTATCATCTTATGATTAAGAAAAAAATACACAATGAAACTAAATATACAAAATATTCAACATAGATGAAGAGATTGTCGAGCAAATGGCTACAATCAGCATGTTAGCTGTCACTGGAGCTGCCAACAGCATGACCATAGAACAAACTACTAGATTAAAAGAACCTAATCAGCTATTCACTGAACTCAACACAATCGCTGTGTGATAATCTGTTTTACCTCCTCCACCACAATGGTGCATTGAATGGCAAAATAACTTTGTCTAGATTGCATGGCACATAACTGCATGTCAAGTTATATTATTAACTACATCTGAGCAAATGTTTTTGTATCTCAAACCTCTATCCTACAAAAACGAGCATACAAGGTGCCTTGCATCATCTAGTCCATCAAACATCTGTTCAACTTGAGCAGCCTGCATTTCCAATCGAGTAGCAACATTCTCTGCATTTCTTCTAATTAATTGGCTAGCCCCAGCAATTCCTTGAGCTCCTCCATCATCTTCAGCATTTCTATCACCAGCAGCATTCCTATTAACTGGACCAGGAAGCCTCCTAACAGCACGAGCGCCATTCCTTTCCTGACCTTCATCATCCCTCTCAGCATCATGTCCGCCAAGTTAACGTAAATGTCTAAAATAATCTCTTAAGGAGGTCGCCCGAGAAAAATGAACACAATGCTAGCATAAAGTAGAAAACCATGCAAACAATCTGTGAGTATTACAGGTGCAGATAAATGGCTCAAAAATAGTCTTTGAGCTTCACCAAGACTCCTCACAAAGGTCAGGCGCCAAATCCAAAATGTGATAAATGGTATCATAAGGAGCCAAACAGAAAGAACAAAAGCAAGCTGCACGAAGAAACATTTACAGCATACACCTAAAAAATGACACTGACAATTTCAATGATCAGAGGAACTTAAATACCAATCCTATTTTACAGAGTAAGCTTTTACGTTGGCCATTCAACATAAACATTCAAAGGGGGAAAATTCCATTCAACATTCAGTCAAAGGGGGGAAAATCCATTCAATATTCAACATCACATAACAATCACCAACCTAACTTTTTAGTCAACCATCGCAAACGTAGCTCTTCTAGGAAACCAAAAAAGGCTCCAATAAGATTAGAATGTTCATTAAGTCATTCAACAACATCAAAATGTTTGTCATCCTCCAAACACAATTTAGCTACTGCTTTATATATTTCTGTAGGCTTCCAAACTTGAGTGCTTGTATTTAAAATAGCTTGTGCAATATCTTTCATCGCCGAAGACACCTCTTTTAAATCGGATGAGTACTCATTTACCATTGGTGCTTTTCTTTTTTTACCTTTCGCAACTGAAGTATTAGGTACAGATGGATTTGATGCTCCAAATTGTGATCCTGGTGTTGATGGTATACTTTCAGAATCAAAGGGACAAAAATTCTCCAAATAAACCTGATTGTTTGCTTGCATCTCATCAATTTCATCAATACTAATATTAGCATCCTCCCTTTCCCATCTTTGTACATTTTCTTTAGCACTCTCGGCTTGAGCTCTGGTTGCTACATCTTTCTCATATATCTCTCTGAGAATGTCCAGGTGATGAAGGGATTTTCCTATGATATTATTGAACCTTGGATTGTCCTATAACAAAAGGAAATCACAATAAGAAAGTTCGTAAACAAGCATGTGTAAGGAAGAAGCTACCAACTATATTATAGGAAATGAAATATAATACTCATACCTTTATCAGAGATTTTCACATCTCTAGAGGAGTCTCAAATGTTTTAGAAGAACCATTCCATCCTATTCCACTTTTCAATTCAATTTCTTTTGCTAGCACCATTTGCTCCTTAAGAGTTTTGAGACGATTCATCACTTTGGTTTTGTTGATGTTCAAAGAAAATTTATCATTAACTTCCTCTACCACCTTCCTATATGCTTCAGTAGAAAAAACTCTATCTTCCTTTTGACATTTACTCTTTTGCCCCCTAAGAACTTCAAGCATCACACCATCCATTTCTGTTGTTCACTTGAAGTATGCATTACAACCATTTCCTCCTTCCACCTCAAAAACTTTCTCATCATTCATATTGTCACGTAAAGTACATGCAATAAAATTATTCAGTACCATTGAGATCCAAGTAATTATTTATACTACAACTATTGGAAGTTGGCCATTTTAATAAAAGCTCGACACAATAAAATTAAAACACAGCAATGGACTAATTGCAATAAAATTAAAGTAAAACAACTAATAACTCAAACCACATTTGTGCGGCAACAATAATACACATGCAAAAAAAAAATCAATATTGTTGAGGAGTATAATCATTCCACATTTGTGCGGCAATAGAGTCTCTCAAAATTTTCCCTCTTCTTCCATCGTCACCTCTAGCAATTGTTCCATTAGCAAGTCCATGTTCAGGCTCATTATTCATGAGATCCCTATCAACTTGTGCAATAATTTCTTCATCTGGATCAAAATCCACTAAGAAGTTGTGCAAGATGTAGCATGCTAAAACAATTTCACTCACTGTCTTTGCATGATATCTAGACATCTCTGCTAATATTGGAAACCTATTCTTCAAAACATCAAAAGCTCTTTCAATTGCATTGCGTAACGAAGAATGTCTTTGTAGGGACCCGCCTTCTTACTGTCTTTAGACGGATCGTTACTTTTCTCTACTTCTCAACTTTTATACATGACTAAAGAAAATTGCGAAAATCTTGTTTTGTTTTTTTTATTCTGCTAACGATTATATTCTAACTTAAGCAATCATGTATAATAATACCATGCCATACTTTCTTCTCAAATCCCATAGCTAATACCTGTTGAAAACAGCCTTACCCTTCTTAAACTGCCTGTACCAGTCGACTGTGACGTGGCAGTCGACTGATACGCCTGATCAGTTTTACAGGTTTTCGGCTTGCTTTAATCCACCACCTAATATTTCGAGCCATATCAATCGACACATTTCTATACTCTATACAGTTTCCTAAACAATTTAGCCAATCAAACGAATCCATAAACTTGAATTTAGACTTTTATGGAAGAAAATAAACTAAACAAGTTTATATAAACTTTAACAATAGAGTTTGTACCAATCTTGACTTCTAACCATTTAAACTCATCATACAGTTCTATAACATCACTAAGGCATTATGAAATGAGAAAGCAACTTTTCTAAACATTTTAAGCAATAAAACTTGATTCAAAAGGAAATTGATACTATCTTGGCACAAACACCTTTTTCTCTAACAAAGTATCAATATCTTTAACTACTCACTTTTCTACTCATCCAATGCAACATAAGTATTATGCTAAATGAAATGACAGGAATCTTTACTCTAAGAAATTGAGCATGTAAAACTATCCAAAACTCAAATACTCTATAATCTCCATAAGCAAGAACTTGAAATTTGAATAAACTTAAACATTGCAATTCAAATAACTAAATTGTCTCGTCTCAAGATCTCTCCATAATCAGCCACCACACACACTTGCTCAGCACCGCCTCGTCGCCTTCCTTCAGAATTGCTTGCCTTTACCTTTATCTGCAATAAGAGGAAAATGCACTAGTAAGCAAAAAGCTTAGTAAGTACTATCTAGCTCACAAAAACTCGAAATGTGCAAACATGCTTCTAGACAAACTGAAATCATATGAGATACTAATATGCTTGAAAGAAAACTAAGAACATGTATAACTCAAAACATGCATACTCAAGCAATAAATAATCTCAATTTACTTTTCTTGGCTCAACTTGAAACTTTAGCTATTCTTTAACTTTTGAAAACTTTCTTAAACTTTCGAAAACTTTGCTAAAGCATATACTTGAAAATAATAATCACTTGGATCCACTGAAGACGTAAGTACCATCTCATGCGCGTTCCCTAAAAGGTTGGGGTAGCGAGCCACCAATCCTAATAGAGCAGACCTTGGTCTACCAGGGCCAAGACCTTGGAATTGGACACCTGGATTTCTTTAACGACGCCCTTGGACGCCGGGTACTGGCCTTATAAAATAAAATAGCTTTTCTTTCTTTTCTTTCTTATCTGTAAATGCCTTGGCATTTTCTGGAGCACCTTGCGTGCTAAAATCCCTAAGTCTTGACTTTTGGGGATTTCTTAAGGCCTTGGCCTTTTCTTTTCTTATCTTTATCTTCTCTTTTCTTTTCTCATAGCTTTTCTTGGCCCTAAACTCACATAGGGTATTAATCAACATATATAAGCATATAATGAACTAAGATCACATGCAAAAACTAAACAAAAAGAAATATCTCTTTTAAAAACTTTTAAAGGAAATTCTCGCGGAAAAACCGCCTCTTACTGCAGGTGAGCAGTACTTACATTGATATCTTGGACTTACAACCAAGAACGTGCTAGAGTCGGAGAAACTTGAGATCTCGAGAATTCTTCACGTCTACGCGTTCCTCTCGTCGCGGGGATCCCGAATATAGATTATCTCTTGGAGAAGGGTCTCGGCCGGCCTCTTGGCTTGGTGTTGGTGTCGCCCAAGAGAGGAGAGGGAGAGAAGGGTCGGCGCAACTTGGGAGAGGGAGAGGGTTTGAGAGAAAATAAAACTTCTCTCTTTAATTAGCTATTTATACTTAAGGGGCGGATTAACTTAACTACAGCTTAAATATGTTCTTCTTTCCTTTTCTGTGCTTGATACCCTAGCCCAGCTGGCGCGCGCTCCCTTGGTCTCGTGGTGGTCGCGGGTTCGAACCCGGCTGCCCTTAATTGTTTTTCCATTTTTGGCTTTTTTTTTTCCTTTTCTTTTTCTTTTTCCAAAAATACCAAACGGACTCGGAAAATTCCATAAAAATACTCTAAAAATTCCTAAAAATATCTAGAATATTTCTAAACCATTTCTAAATAATTCTAAGGACTTTAAAAACTAAAAATGGAAATTTTGGGGCGTTACAATCCCCCATACCTTATAAAAAGTTCGTCCTCGAACTTAGAATAACTCTGGATATCGTTCTCTCATGCTGTCCTCACGTTCCCAAGTAGCCTCTTCATGCTTTTGATTCTGCCAGATGACCTTCACTAGTGGCACTTCTTTGTTTCTTAATCTTTTAACTGCTTTGTCCACTATCTGTGTCGGTCTGCTCTCATAACTAAGATCTTCTTGGATCTGTACTGACTGAGGCTGAATCACTTGGCTAGGGTCGTGAATACACTTCTTTAGCATAGAGACATGAAAGGTACTGTGGATAGCTGACATATCCTCTGGTAGTCCAGCTCATATGCTACCTTACCAACCCTCTTTATGATCTTGTAGGGTCCTATGTAGCGAGGACTTAGCTTGCCCTTCTTGCCAAATCTCACCACTCCCTTCATGGGAGCGACCTTGAGAAATACTGAATCTCCAACTTGGAATTCAAGTGGCCTACGGCGTGTGTCAGCATAACTTTTCTGTCTACTCTGGGCAGTCTCAATCCTCTGGCGGATCGTCTGGATAGCCTGAGCGGTCTCATCTATAAGCTCAGTCTGGCTGCCTAGTCCTGACTCCATCTCTTTCTTCTCACCAGCTTCTTGCCAACATATGGGTGATCTACATTTCCTGCCATATAATGCCTCATAAGGTGCCATCCTGATGGTGGCCTGATAGCTATTGTTGTAGGCAAACTCAGCTAAGCACAGAAATTTGCACCAACTACCTTTAAAGTCCAATGCACAAGCCCTGAGCATGTCTTCTAAAATCTGATTTACTCTCTCTGTTTGTCCATCTGTCTGGGGATGGAAAGCTGTGCTGAACTGAAGTCTGGTGCCTAGGGCGTCCTGAACACACTTCCAAAAATGGGAGGTGAATCGCCCATCTCTGTCAGACACGATCGACTTCGGAACTCCGTGAAGCCTGATTACTTCTTTCACGTACAGCTGTGCTAATTGCTCTACCGAATGCGATAACTTGATGGCTAGGAAGTGGGCAGACTTGGTCAACTGTCCACTATCACCCAAATTGCATCATGTCCATGGGTGGTTCTTGGAAGACCTGTGATAAAGTCCATGGATATTTCTTCCCACTTCCACTCTGGAATGGGAAGAGGCTGCAGAACTCCTCCTGGTCTCTGGTGCTCTTTGACCCTCTGGCAGGTCAAGCAGGTACTGATATATCTGGCCACGTCTCGCTTGAGTCCAGACCACCAGAACCTTTGCTTTAAATCTTGGTACATCTTGGTAGAACCAGGATGCATAGAGTACGGGGTACTGTGGGCTTCTTCTAAAATATTCTTTCTTAGTTCCTCATCATTGGGGACGCAAAGGCGGTCTCCAAAATAGAGGATGCCACTATCTGATACTCGAAACTCTGAATTTTCTGCCTCTTGGATCCCCTGCTTGATCTTCTGGATTTCTGGGTCTTGACTTTGCTTTCTTGTATATCCACAGCAGGGTTGACTCTAGAGTCAATGCAGAAAGTTGCCCAATTATTACCTCGACTCCAAAATCTTTATTTCTTTCTGAAGTGGTAGAGACAGTGATGATAAGGACATCAGTGCCACAGGATTTTCTGCTCAGTGCATCTGCCACTTTATTAGCTTTACCTGGGTGGTAGAGGATTTCACAGTCATAATCTTTGACCAACTCTAGCCACCTGCGCTGCCTCATATTTCAGATCTTTCTGAGTGAAGAAGTACTTCAAACTCTGATGGTCTGTGAAGATTCTGCACTGCACTCCATACAGGTAGTGTCTCCAAAGCTTCAGTGCAAAAACCACAGCTGCTAGCTCAAGGTCGTGGGTAGGGTAATTCTTCTCATAGTCCTTGAGCTGTCTGGAGGCATATGCTATTACTTTACCGTCTTGCATGAGGACAGCTCCAAGGCCCATCTTGGATGCATCACTGTAGATGT